>APFE031675376.1:0-15733 GCA_000404065.3 Pinus taeda
CGAACTACCGGGTTGATAAAATTAAAGAAGGGAGTCCCAGGAGTTGCAGCATTATCGCTGCAATACTGGGGCCCACCATCTTTTTGGCGCCGTTGCCGGGGAAGCGTCAGAGTATTGGTGATTGTTGCTTTTCTTCTATTTTCTACTACAACCTTCTTCTAAGTAGTTTATTTCATTTCCATTTTGTAATTTCATTTTCGCAAAAGTAGAGTAGACATTTCTTGCTTTCATAGATTAGCATTTCAATTCCGCAATTTCAATTCTGCAAGAGTAGATTAGCATTTCATTTTTGCAATTTCCATTCTGCAAGCGTAACTTAGCATTTCATTCTTGCAATTTCATTTGAGCAAGATAGATTAGTCCTTTCCTGCTTTCATTTGAATTCCGCATTTTCATTTCAGTAAGATAGTTAGTTGCAGTTCAATCTATTTTACTTTTGCAGGTACAAGAAGAAAAATACAAAAATCAACCAAAAAGATTTCATTTCATGCCTTGTAGGAGTAGAGATAAGTTAGAAAAATGATTGCACAACACCCCCACTGCTTCACACAGCCGACCTTCTCTCTTCTTCGATGGTTGTGATTAAGAAGAACCCCTGGGCCGACATCAAGGCATATTTGAAGAACCTCTAGGGGAGAAGAAGAAGAAAACATTCTCTGGAGCAAATGGCTGCAAACAGAAATGTTGAGAGCAGTACCTTATCCAAAAATGAAATTGCAACTCAGATGGAAGATTTCAAAAGTGATATGAGGCAATTTCTTGCCATGCAACTCGATACCTTACAGATCCAAAAGAAGCAAGAGGAAGCCAAGAGGGCTTTGGTCATATTTTATCCCAGGTGCACTAGAAAGCATCCTAGGAATGAATGTCCATTGTACTCCATAGAAGTGTGTTTTGTCTGTGAAGAATACCATCCTACAGATCAGTGCCCTTCCTTGCCTCGGATCAAAGCTCCATATCAACGGGCCAAAGAAGTCATTGAACCACTCTATTTCATGAACCAAAGGAGGTCACATGGACCCATAACTTACCAGCAGGAACTGCAAGGGACATCCGAGACCTATTACGACCCCTATCAAGCCACTTTCATGCCTTCTTGGGGTCCCCCTGCTCATCCTTCCTGGTTCACACCTCCTCCTTATTCCTTCACAGATCCATATTATGCTCCTCTAGTTGCTCATTCATTTCACTCTTATGCTCAGCCACAGCCTTAGTGGAATGCACCTTATTAGGGATGGAGGCCCTAGTACAACACTCCTCTTGCTCATTTTACTCCACCGCTTGCTCATCCACAACCATCACCTCCTGGTCCACCAAAGCAACCCCAAATGTCTGCCCCACCACAACCCCATCCACATCCATCTCAAATATACACCTCCACTCAGCTACCCGTACCGCCATTTCCAAACCCGCGCATTGGAATAGCTCAACCCAATTGCAAATCTGAGGCACAACATGTCCAAATGACTCCTCTTGAGCTCAATAATCTTCACCATAGCTCAGGAAGAGTATTGAAAAAAAGAGATTATCTTGAAAGCATTGAAGGACTACATCCAGTAAAAGAAGATTCAAAAGAGGATAGAAAAGAACCATGGGTTGCACTTGATGAAGAGAAGACATCAAAATCAGAGATTGAGAGTGCTCCCTCGGGGTTACCATCAAATCCTCCATGTATTCAAGAGAAAGATTAGCAAAAAGAGGAAGATGAGAAAGTCATGGTAGAAGGTGACATGGAACATGATCCAGATCAGCAAAAGGACCAAGGATATCAGAGCTACATTGAGATATGGTTTCAGACGATCACTAAGTTGCAACAGTACTCTCTTCCTCAGCTATGCTTGATCCCTTCAAAGTCAAATCATTTGTTCTTTGAAATCCGGACAGCTGTCAAAGCATGCATTTCGAGCCTCCACATCATTTTGTCTCTAATCTCGATGTGCACATGGCTCGATTTGAAGCATTCTTATACTTGAGAACGATTTTGTTTTTCAAGTAGGGTAGGGTAGAAAAAAAAAAAGAAAAAAAAAAGAGAAAAAAAATGAAAAAATGGAAATAAGAGGAAAAATCTAAGGTGAAAACCTCCTCGGAGGCGCCTTAGATTGGCTCATTGATTGAAAACCTCCATGAGGCAGTCAATGGGTTGGAAAAAAGAAAAAAAAAAAAGAGGAAAAAGAGAAAAATAAAAAGAGAAGAAGATCCTTGGGTGAAAACCTCCCTTGGAGGCGCCTAGGGCAGGCAATTAGGGTGAAAACCTCCATGAGGCGCCCTAATTGTTTTTCAAAAAAAAATAGAAAAAGAAAAAGAAAAATCAACTTAATTTCCATTGACTAATTTCAGGTTGCAAGAAGAACATTGCAGGTCAGGAGGATCACTCAAAACAAAGACAAAGAAATTTTTGTGCCTTCTAGAGGAAGTTCTATATTTCTACAGGAAACATCCTATAGAACCTTCAAGTGAGCCAGATTCGATTTTGGAAGGGGATCTAAAGCTTGGAATCTATTGGTTATGCCTGCAAGCATCCATGTTCCCATTCCTCACCCTTTTCCATCATCTTTTCCACCTCATTGTGCTCCTTTTATGAAAACTGTGCCTTCTACAGGAAGTTCTGTGTTTTCTACAGGAAACATCCTGTAGAAACTTTGGACGAACCAAATTCAATTTTAAAAGGGAATATGATGATGGGAATCTATTGGTTAGGCCTACAAGCACCTCTGTGTCCATCCCTCGCCTTTCTCCATCATTTTTCCACCTCATTGTGCTTCTACAGGAAGTTCCTGTAGAAATTGTAGGAAGCTAGAAATGGATTTCAAAAAGGTGGTTTGGCGAACATGGTAGCTTCCTCAAGGGTTTAGAAGTCCTCCTGCAATCTTCAAACTCCTCCTCCATCATCTCCATACCTGCATCACAACCCAAGTTCACTTTTCTTACCATGCAACAAAATTGCAAAATGCCTTGAAGCAAAAATACCTAGAACAGAATTTGTTTTTTCCCTAACTTGAAAACCATGAATCCATTTCAAAAACCATTTTATGGGGAATTGTACAAGGGTGATGGCAACATGCCTGAGCAGTTTCAGCCAATTTCGGTGCACGGTTTCCAAGAAATTAGCCTCCATCTCCTTCATCCATTTTTGCATTATCTCCATATCTGTGCATCCGTTTCAAAACATGTTTCATGACGAGATGCACATGGGCGGTAGTAGCCTACCCAAGCAGTTTCAGCCAATTCTGATGCACGGTCTCAGAGAAATTGATCTCTAAAATCTTCAGCCATTTTCCATTTTTATAGAAATCTGTGTATCCATTGATCACGATTTTGTTATGGGAGGTGCATCATGATGATAGGAACACGCTCAGCAAGTTTCAGATCGATCCGGTTTACCGTTTGGAAGTAATGGCGAAAACAAGTTCTGGTCCGGTGAAAATTCAGCAGCAGCAGCTTGAAGGTGCAGATTTAAACATGGAAACAAATGCCTGTAGCTTAGATCTGGTCAGAGGACACCTGCACAAGGAAAACAACCAAAAATTATCATCCAAGCCCTCATGCAACCAAATAAACCAGTGCATGTAGAAATGACTAGCCACAACACCTCACAGCAGCCATTTGACTTTAGGTACGTGACTGAAACTCGTTCTTCTATTGCACAAATCTAATTTAAAAACTGCAAGAATGAATGGAATGGTGGAATTGAGCCACGAATATAGCAAGATTAAGCCAATAGTTCCTTGTCCAATTCTCTATCAATCAGCCAGGAATCATGCAACGTATGTGTTAGACAACTCACGTGAAATTAAAAAAGAAAAAGAAAAAGAAAAAAGAAAAAAACAGGGAGTGTTAGCCGCTTGAACTCTAGTGCAACTGATCAAGAAGTAAACATACAGTTAATAAATAGAACTGCAGTCTGCATGTGGCCACGTACACCTGGCCATTTCACTCCCTCACCAAGAATCACGCTGCAATGTAAAATGCTCGGATGAAACTCACACCACCTGCTGTCCATTTTCACTTGACTAAAGTATGCATCCTCCGCTTCCACAAAATGATGAACTAGTCGTCCTCCACTGGTTTCTACCTATTTTTGAAATTATCCCGCGTATCAGGCTCGCTCAGAGGCACAGGGGCACTCTACAGGCGTTTCTACAGGAAGACGTTCTACAGGAAAGTACAACAGAGCCTTCCAGAGCAGAAAAGCCTGGATTTTTCTTCGACAAATTGGGAGTCCCAAAAGTAGTAGGCTTGAAAAAACACTCTTCCATGCATGATACATCTGAAAGGTGGCGAATTAAAATTGCTTTTTAATAAGAAAGTATGAAACAAATCTGCCTGTGGGTCAAGAATGGTAGTTTTCCTGTGTGATACATGAAATTTTTCAGTTGCTTCTGCATCACATTCCCCTCCACGGTTCCTATTAAAAAATTTCTCCTGTATAAGAATTAAAGCACTGAATGTGAAATTTATGTGGTTGTATGCATGCTGGGGATGAAAATCAAGCACTACACTTTGTCTGTGGGAGCCTAATTCCCTTCTGACAGTCGAGTATTTGGGCAGCAAAAGTCTTGAAATGAGGGAATTGTTGTTCATTGATATCAAACAGCTGAAGAATTCTTCCTTGAGTCCAAGAGGAAACTATAAACAACATTTTTGTTTCTGAAAAAGGAATAAGAAAAAGGGAGCACTCTTACCATGCCAGGGGGATTCATGATTCAGCATTATCCATGGTTGTCATGTGAACTTACACTTCATCCAGTAGTGAGGAAAAGGAGCATATTGAGGCAGAGAAGCTAACTAAGGGTAAGAAGACCCAGGATAGGCCACCATAGGAAAAGCAAGAAGAGAAACAAGACAAAGGCCAAGCTACCAAGGCCAAAGTTGTGGGTGGAATAAAGGCACAAATGCCAAGGGAGAAACGGTTGCAAATCAGGGCAGAGAAGACTAAAAAAGTAAAAACAAGTAGGGACACACCCAAGGCAACCACAGCACAGGTCAAGGAGAAGGAACCCCCAGCCAAGCAGACCAAAACAGTTGAAACAATTTCTACAGGAAGTCCTGAAAAAAGGAAGCAGAAGGAGAAATCAGCCGAAATTTTAGCTAGGGAGGCATCAGCTATTCCCCAGGCAGATGGAGAAGCGAAAGAGGGAGCTTCCATTGTATTTTAAAGCAAGAAGGAGCATGAGGATTAAAACTGGCAGACCCCAACCACCATCAAAAGAGCCAATTACAATTGTAGACACTTTAGCTACACAAAAAGAAAAGTCTCCCTCAAAGGCATCCATCACCTATGAATGGGGAAGCCTAAAGACATCCACCTGGAGGAATAGAATGAAAGTGTTGGACACAAAGGCCTCTCTACTGGATGCCAAGACAGTTCTACAGGACGTTGAGACAGTTCTACAGGAAGTTGAGAATTCTCTAGGAAAAGAGGCACATGCAGTGGGAAGAAGCAAAGAGAAAGCTTGGTTTCATGACAGAGAAGAGGACATAACTTCAAAAGCTTGGCATGACAAGGAGGCCACCAAGGCCATCAAATATGAGGAGATAGATTGGTTGCTCAGAGGATGAGCAACACTTTCAATAGGGGGTGATGATGAGCCCCAAAAATGGATAATTATTTGGGCTCAGTCAACCTCCTAATTCGACTTAATCCACCATTCTCATTAGTTTATTGCATGTTTTTTATTATATTTATGCTAATAGAGTGAATTGGGTTAGTCATTATGCCAACAAGTCTAATGTGTGCTTTGTGTAGCCTTTTTGGTCAATTTGGAGATAAAATTGAAGGTTTTAATGAGCACTTGGCAGCCAAATTCGTGGGAGAACAAGGGAGAGGATTTGTAGGAAGGTGTCCCCTTCAATTATGGGCCCTTACCTTTAATTCTCCACCATCATCTCGGAGTTCAAGGGCCACCAAATCAATTAGCACAAGGGCAGCCAAGCAAGTCAAGTAGGACTACTGTTAACTACAAGTTTTGGGCAGTCAAGTCCCTAAAGTTTAGGAGGATTGTTGGGGTCCTCAATTTGTATAAATAAGAGGGCTTAGGGCCTCATTTCATTTAGTCATTTTGGTTAGCCAGTAGTTAGTCATTTTGTATTCATTTTGTAGTCATTTTGTAGTTCGATTTTTAGGCAGTAGATTAACTTTTCTTTCAGCACATTTTCAAGTTCTCCTTGTGGACAGTTTTTGGAATGTAACATTTCTTTTGATCAATAAAGATGAATCCAGCTTTGCACCAGCTCTAAATCTCTCTTAGGAGGTTGTATCTCTTGGGTTTGGGCCCATCTCAAGTACCCAGTACCTCCTTTGTTTACTTTCATGTGTCTTTGTTGCATTCTTAGAATAAAATCTGCTATTTAGATTTAAATCTTGTTTAGTTATTTAGGTTGTTTTTGATGAGTAAAATAGCTTTTCATACTCAAATTTAGTTGATTGGTTGTTAACAAAAAAAGCTTCAAGAAAAGGGCCATCAAACATCTGTGATTTCACCTCTCCCTTAGTGGGATCAGGAGTTGTGACTAGGATGACTTTGCTGCCCACAAAAACATTGATTTTGTTTTGCCATGCAATCACTAGTGTTTGATTTTCATGTGTAGAATTTGGTGACAAGTTCAAACTTTCATTTGCTTAGTTGCATGAGTTAAAATATATGTTTTCATTGCAGGTCACACTTCTATTCATTCTCTTTACTAACAACTAGCAAATTAGGTCAACGTAACTAGGTCTTTGAATTTACAAGTCTTTGTTGGTTCAGATTGGAAAAACGACTTACAGAGCACCTGTACCACTCCTTCATCTGCTTATTCTCCATCAGTGCCATCCACTCCACCCTCTACTTAGAATCCTTACCTCACGTTTGCCACATTTTCTGACATAACCCTAGTTTTTGTGCAATCAATTTTTCAGCCTTCTTTGAGCCAACTTAGCCATCTACACCTTCTCACCACTCCATCCACTAGTTCTTGGGCCACTTCAGACCCCTATCCTACCTCCATATCCATTCATGCATCTTCCCTCACTCACCCATCCTCCAAAATCCAATTTCTAAACATCCGGTAGAAATTTCTGAACATCCTGTAGAAATCTCTGAACATCCTGTAGAAATCTCTGAACATCCTGTAGAAATCTCTGAATATCCTGTAGAACCCCTGCAGACTTCCTGTAGAAGCTCACGAATGAGGTTTCTTGATAGCCAAACCTTGTGAAACTCTCAGGAAGGGTGCTAGGGACCCCTTAGGACCTCTTCTAACCTTCCTAACCTCTTCCAAGCATTTCCTCTCACCGATCCACCTCTGCACAGTCAAAAATAGTGAAAGCACATGCATGGTAAATCTGACAACTTAATCAAAAATACAAAAATATGTTTTCTTCAGATAGAAATAATTCCAAGTGGGTGTGTCTAAAAATAATGAGGGTTCTCTATTAGCCCTCTGCTCATAGTAGGTTTCCCACCATTCCTTGAAGCGGGGGATGGATTTGAGGAGTTAAAAAGTAATATTTTCCCTATTGGAAAAATCATGAACTGGAAAATATCTTTCCAACATATTTAACCATTTATTTATGGCATTTGCATCTATCTTGCCTTCAAATATGGGAATGTCAAATTTGACGTGTACCTAAAGGAAGTGGCACCTCCAATGTCATCAATGGATGAAGATGTGTCATCTATGGGCATCTGTCAAAGGATCTAGGAAGAGTTATCCATCATTTCATTCCTTTTTCGCTCTAGGGATTTTTCAAGCAATATTTCGAAAGGATCTCTTTCTCCCTTGTCTCTCTTTCGTTCCACCATGGGACGTCGTCGGGGTCATTAAGGCTGGTCTTGCAAAGCTTCAACCAGTTTGAGCCCTAACTCCTTATACCTCGACCTCATTGGGGACATGCACAGAATAACATAGAAAGAGAAGACCGCTCTGATACCACTTATCCAAATTTATGCAGGAATGAAATGAAATAAAAATTTAAATAGAAAAATAGAGCTACAGTGAAAACGGAACTTCAATTCATTGATAACAAAATATTGAAATTGTTTACATACAGAATGGAAATAAACTAGCTCGGGAGATGGTAGCTTATCTCTAAGAAACAATGTGGTGGCTACATGCCTCTGAACTATGTTACAATGAGGCTCGCATGCCTTTTATTATTGAAAAATAAGGAAAAACCCAAAACATCAAAAAACCTAACCCTAGGAAATAAAGAATCAAAATTTTGTGGGCCCCGCGGGGTTTAGTTGGTACACCAATTTCTTGAGGTCGTAAATTTGGCATATGATCTCCATTTGACATGTACGATACCTCGTTATAAATATATTTATGAAGACTAGAACTTTCAATTGCAAACCCTTGCCACAAATTATTAGTTTATTCACTTTTCAAAGAAAATTGTTTAGGACCTAAAAATGACTTCGGAAGTTCAAGTTCTGAAAAACCATCAAAAATAGTAACTGTGCTAAAATTAAAGAAACAATATTGGTGGTTCAAGTGTAATAGGAGGGTCGCCATCAATATCCACCTAGATCAATTGATGTCTTTTTCCAAGTCTATTTGGTATATTTCTTGAAGAATATGTATACAGTTCTTGGGAAATCTATGGGGTTTAGGGAATTGAATGAAAGAAAATATAGTGAACCTATGTAAGTGTTTGAACTTTCACAATTGAGGAGAATATGGAAGTCATTCATTTAAGGTATAAGCATATTAGAATAGTATCACATGACAACATGCAATTCCATACCCTTTTCAACATACACTATTGTTGAGTGGGAAAAAAAAAGCATAACTAAGATGGTTAATTATTTATTTTAACCAAGAGTCTAATCAACTTTTCCACATAATTTATAGTCTAGTCAAACTATATTCTAAATAAGTTTCAACTATAACAATGGGGATGCAACTCCTAAGAAATAGAGTGGAGAGAAACCACCAATTAAAAACTTTATAACTTCTGAATGCATAACATATCACATTTTAGATGACAAGTAAAATATGCTTTCATTTTTCATTAATGAATTATCTTGGTCCACAAGTTCATACTCTTAAATATATATATATATATATATATATAATATATAATATATATAATATATATGAGTTTTCAATTTCAGAGGGAGAATGTGCAGCCTAAGAAGAGTGTGTGGTCATTGGGGAGTAAGGGTGCCCCTACAATTGATAAGAAGGAAGCATGGGATGGCCTTAAAGCATCTCAAGAGAAGAAGAAGTGGGAGGCTTCTTGTGGTAGCGATAGTACCGAGAAGGGAAAGATTCATTCTATAGGGTATGTTTCAATAGTGAATGCCAAGATTTGGGCTATTATCGCCAGCAGTGATGATGATGACAAGTTATTTCCTAGTGGTAGAATTGCCTCCCTCGCTAAGAGGGAGCTTTGTGTTTTGTAGCTTGGGAGGTACTTCACAGCACTAGGAACTAGGTTTTTGAATTGGTACCACAAAAGCTTTTTTTGGGCTAAGTACCCAAAAGGTGGGATTTGCACCCAAAGTTGTGGGCGTGAATCTAGGATTTATTTTTTTGATTATACCCTTGTAGGATATCTAGCACCCTTAATGGAGAAAGGGGCTACTAATAAAATCAAGGTACACTTTGTCAAATGAGAGAAATAAATTTGTGTTTATATGCAGTGGGTTAATTTGGCAAAAGTTCAAGTCAGCTTTGCTTTAGGAGAGCCCTAGAAGAGGGCTAGTCGTTGCACCTATAAAAGCACTTAAGTAAAGGAAGGTTAAGACCTAATTTTCACATCCAAGAGAAAACATCATAAGGAAAATATCTTTGAAATAGCCACAATCTCAAGAATCCTAGGGAAGTGGAGAAGAGTTATTTTTTTCTTTTTTCTCATGATTGTTTAGGTCGAGTTTGGCATGAGTAGGCAACGTAAAAAAAGGGCATTTTGGATAGTGTTTCGTGCTAGTTTTATGGTGTTATTTCTCTATACATTAGAACGAATATCTATGTGATATTACAGGACAGGTTGAGTCCTATTTTATGGCTGGATGTGGTCACAAAAGTGTTGGAACAACAATCCAAAAGTTCCCAAGTAATAGCACAGGAAAGGAAGAGCTGGAAGGAAGGAATAGCGCATACTTCTAAGGTGTTTTGGGAAAGGTTTGGAGGGATGACGTGTGTTTGGTCAATTTAGTGTGTTCTAAATTGCTATGTGAATTTTCAATCCGGGAGTCGTAAACTATTGAAGTGAAGTGCACTATCTATGCAAGATAGCCATTTTCTTATTTCCTTGTCGTTTTTAGTTTTTTTTTAGTTTGTTTTTGGATTTATCTTCTTGTTGATTTCCTAATGTGAAATGGTGTGTGTGAGATGTGGACAATTGTATTCATTGAATAACTTCAAAGTGATCTAAGAGTATTCAAACTTTACAATGATGAAATCAAGATGTGCCTAAATTCTAATTAACAAAACAGTGAACTATGACTATGGAACCCAGTATCCTTACTGTTGTTATAAAGAAGATAAAAGACTGAACTCAAAGCAATTGAAAAACTGAAAGTAAAGTAAACTAATCATATCACATCAACTCATTTTTTACCCCTCACGATTGACTCGCTCTGGCTATAGGAAGTAGTCATATACAAATTGAATGATTTGATATCTAAGTTGCATGAAATAAAACTAAGATTAAGCTACACATTCACTCTTGCAATCCCTCATCATTTGGTAACTGAAGAATGATATGAATAGTCTAATCACTAACTTGCAGCAAGGTAAATAAATCAAAGCAGAACTAAGAAATAAGCAATGCTAGAAATAAAATCAATAAAGCAAATCAGCAGTAGGACAAGATAATCCCATCATGTCATTAGTCATCAAAACCTATATGTGCTACCCAGGCTTCCCATCAGAACCTGAAATGCAAACATTGATCAGTTGTCAACCAAATAAAAGCATGAAAGAACTTATGAACAGGAAAATGACATCAACCATGAGAAAATTAATATATGTACAGCAAGTATCTATGGTATCAAAAGTGTAAAGCGTAAAGAAAACATAAAGCTATACATAAGCTACAAGACCTTGGTGTACAGGGGCCCTCTACACCCTCGGTCATTCAAAACCAATCACAAATTTGAACCAAGAATCAGCGTTTTCTCATATATTGCAAAACAGTCATGAAATAGAGACTAAGTCTCGGCTCCAAGGCTCTTACAATAGTCAAATTTTACATAACAACTAACTAGCTATACGCATATGGATATGCGTTATTTATAGCAAAGAAATACATAACAAACTAACACAGCCTGTGCAGGTGGTCAAGCACGTAAAAGACAAAATTTGGAGTTATAGTAGTATGGTGGCCGTGGACGGTAAATCCAAGAGATGGTTTGTTGGATTCGGTCGATGAGCAGTCCCTAGGTGTTAATGCACCTCCTAAAACTCAGGACCTTGCCACGCAAACCTCCTCGTGCTGAAAACAAAGCCGTGCCACCACTTAACTCTTTATGTTGACCACCGTTTGATCGGCCTTGACCGCAGGCTTCTATGGATAATTTGGTTGAACCAAGGGGACACGCTCCATGTCCACGTCCTTTATAGCTTGCCCATGTGGTTAATTTCTTCAATGGACACCTGTAGCATACAGTTTAACAAAATGGCTGCGGAAACTGATTCTGGCTGCGGAAAGTGGCAGATTTTGCAGATGGTTGAACAAAAATCTAAACCAAATAGCAGTCACAAAACATAGTTAGGAAACCATTTATATACTCATTTTAAACTATTATGTAGTGATTTTATAGCTTAGAGGTTCAGGTAACTGGAGAAAAAGGCTGAAAAGGGATGTAGGGAAGGTGTAATTTTGGGACTCAACATACCCCCACTGTGAAGGTGTTGCATGTCCTCATGCAACCAAAATTTAGTCATCTCCCTTTAATCTATGTATTCTGAAGCCTCTGCTAAGACATCCAGTCCTCTCCTCTTCTTCCTTGGTGCTACTACCATCCTGGGTTTCCTTATCAAACATCTGAACTTGAGATTGATTAATTCCCTGATCAACTTCTTGCACTTCTTCTTTAGTTTCTTGTTCTTCTTCTGCCACAATCCCATATGCAACATGGTATTATCATGAATAATTTTGTCCACTTTGCTTTGCTCTTTTAATGCCTCGTTTTCTTGTTCAATGTGCCTATTTAGAACTTCTAATTCAAACACTTCCTGTTTCAAAGCTTGAACCTGTGCATCTTGTGTCATGTGAGGAAGAGTGGATGGTGTGCTCGGGCCTACAGCTGACTTCTCTAGAGATTCGAGGTAATCATATACCTCTTGCTGTTTTGGATCAAGTTCAGGTGTTTGCCTCGGGTTGGTTTCAAAATTTCGTTGAGGAGAAGGACTGTCTTCTAGTTTTGGCCGAGAAGGGCTTTCATCAACATCAGACGGGCTGGCTTCAATATCAGGTAGAGGATGAGGTGGACTGTGGCCCGTTTGAGGTTTCTCAGGTGTTTCCCCACCCAAGTCAATGAAGTGGGGTCCTTTTACTTGTGTTCTCCTCCACTTTCCTTTGAGTCTGCTGCTCCTTCTTAAGTATTGTGGACTAGTACTTTCCTCTTCCATAATTTGTTTCCCTTTTTCTTCCTTTTTGGCTGTGGCAACTTGCCTTTGGAGATGCACTAGTCTCTCTGATAACACTTGTTAATCTTCCTCTATAGAAGGTTTTGGTGATTGATAAACATCTTGTAGGTTTCTCTTTCCCTTCAGCTTTCTTTTCTTTTTGTCCTTAGTTCTTTCCTCCTTTTCTTTTTGAATAGTTTCTTCAGCTTTGTCAATAGGAGAGTCTTGGATTATGACACTTTTCCCATTTCTCCTACTCTTTCTCGGTGCCTTTGGTGTGCTGCTTCCCGGGGCTTCAGATTGTTCTTGAAAATAGTTCCTTACTAGAAACCTCTCCCAAGTATCTTTGTTTCTTTTCAACTGGTCTTCGACTAGAATTCTCACTAATCCATGATGGTACAAATGAGGCTCTATATCTCCTATGTTCTTTTGGACTGTAGCACTCATCTTTTTCAAACTCAATAGTAAGAAATAGGGCAAATTAAGAGCTTGTTTCTCTAGAAAGTTCATCAAGCGTCTAGTGTGATACATATACATTGTACCAAACCGGCCTTCACAAGTAATAAATTTTTGAATGATTAATAGTAGGCCTGCCCATTCTTCTTTCAGTGCATTAACAGGAATCCCTCTTGTAAACACAGTAATCTCCATACCTGGGTTGTACAATATGACTCTCCATGCTTGCTCATCCAGACTTTTGTTCTTGAACCAATGCTCTCCTTCCTGGGGAAAATCTGTAGCTCCAGCAATTGAGGCTTCGGTGATAGTGAATTTCAGGTCCCCAATCTATACCACCTGGTCATTGAAAGACCTTGCAAAGGCTTTCGTGAACTCCTTATTATGGCCTTTGAATTTATGGATAAAACGAAGCCATTTGGCTTTCTTCAGCAATTCTTTTGCCTGTGGGTACCCTTCTAAAAATTTAAGCCCTTCCGGCTCTGCCCTTAGTAGGCGTCCCATCTTCCTTTGTCAAAAATTTTTCCTTTGAAATTCAACTCCGTATGGTATGAGGGTTTTATCAAAGGTAAGATGGTTCTACTTGTGGAAGAACGATGGTCGAAATGGATACATGAATTGGAATGTTCAGGAGTTGTAAGCGAAACAGGGGATGAGCAGCCGAGATAGAATGGAGGCATATACTAATGAAGTGCGGCTTAACACAAGTGAAATGGCGTCGGGATTTTGAATTTAACGGCTGCGTGAGACGTTACGTTTGTTAAAATGACTGCACAGAGTACGGTGGAGAGGAGCCGTATCCATATAGGTCACGTCTCATGAATGTAAGTGGAGTGAGAGAGTGTAGTTTATCCATGAGTTGAACCCGAATAATCATGAGACTATTTAGGGAGTAAATGTGTGAGTTATGGAGTGAGGTCGTGGAATGGTAGTGGAGCTATCATAATAATTATTGCACATAGTGAGTTTTAATGGTTCAATAACTATGCAAATTTGTGCCTTTAATTGCTACTTGGAATAAATTTTTGACCATACCTTTAGAATCCTTGTCTTTGTTGTCCAGTAGCCCTGACTCAGTTGCTCCCTGTTGATGTCTGTGGATGCCCCATATCCATGTCTTCATGCTTGGTCATACCTGCATTTTTATTTTATTGCACTAACACTTTGACTGTAATTTTGATAAACAGAGTGGTGGCTGCGGAAACGGCTTCTGGTTGCGGAAACTGATTCCGACTGCAGAAACTTGGCACAACAACCACTTAGCTAAACAAAAGATAGTGAAACCATAACTATTCGAATGGAAATGATCATGGGAAGAAAAGAACTTTTATTGATGGAATGGAATGGATGAGATGGAGTGAAATGAAGTGAGTGGAGTGAAAAATGGAAATGAAATGAAGTGAGATGAGGTGAGTGGAGTGAAAGAAAGAAAATGGAAATGATAAAGAAATGAAGTTTTTTTTTTTGGAAAATATAGAGTGTCAGGTGTCCCTGATTTTCACTCTAGATTTTCTGTATAAGATTGCCAATCAGAGATTGGTTTTCATGCTTATACAAAATTATTACTATTTTTTTTTTGTAAGCTTTGGTAGGACTCTCCTATTTTCATGTCCATTACACACCCCACTACGGGGGAAGGGTAGCCCAAGATTTGAACCCAAGACTTCCAGTTCGGTGAGACTTCATTTCCACGGCCACTGCCACTTGAGCTACCCCATGTGGACTATACAAAATTATTACTATTATTATTATTATTATTTTTTTTTTTAACAGAAAGGAATAAAGGTTAGGTTGGTGGAGAAGAAGAATTCTTCTTCACCAACCTCATTGCAGAATTCTCTTGAAACATCTTGACAAATTCTTCTTTGGAGAGTGGCTTGTGATAAATTTTTAATCTATGGCCATTCACAATAAGAGGAGTTTTAAATTCATCAATGGTCTTGATTCTTACCGCTCCATTGTTAAAGAATTTGTCAATCTCATATGGCCCAAGCCAATGAGTCTGAAATTTTCCTTTGAAGTCTTTAAACTTGGAATCAAATAGTAGTGCCCAATCTCCTTCTTGAAACTTTTTCTCTTTGATATATCCGTCGTGCCACTTAGCTCTTTGATGTTGAACTAGATCAGTTCTTAGAATTGCTTCTTGTCTGATCTCATCTAGTTCATTCAACTGCTCCATTCTGTGTTTTTGAGCTTCTGATAGGTCCATCCCCAACTGAACTGCCATCTTGAAAGTTTTAACTTGAAATTCAATGGGGAGCAGGACTTCTTTCCCATAAACAAGTTCATAAGGAGAATGTCCTGTTGTATTCCTCCATGTAGTTCTATAGGCCCATAAGGCTTCAGGAAGCCTTTCAACCCAATCTCTTCTATGTAGATGAACAGTCTTGGTGATGATACTCTCAATGAATTTGTTTGTAGACTCCACTTGTCCATTTTCTTGCGGATGGTAAGGAGTAGATTTTCTATGCTTGATCTTGTATTCTTCCATCAAATTCTCCATCATGTTGGATGTAAATTGACTTCCCTGATCTGTCACAATTTCTCTTGGAACACGAAAGCGAGTAAAAATGTCCTCATAAAGAAAGTTAACAACTGAATTTTCAGTAGCAACAAGTAATGCTTTGGCTTCTACCCATTTAGTGACATAATCAATGCATACCAATATATACTTCTTTTGCTTAGATGGTGGATTAATGGGTCCAATGAAATCTAA
>APFE031675379.1:0-15182 GCA_000404065.3 Pinus taeda
CCACACGTCTATTTTCATATGCCTTCTCGTGTGGAAATTTTTTCCCCCAAATAGATTAACCATCTGCCCTCATCCCAAATCCACACCAATTAACCCTGTAGGATATTACAAACCATGTTGCCTTTAATATTTTGTCCTTCTCCTTGCTTATGGTGGGAGCTAAAGGACATCTAAGCATATCGTCATTTTTCAGTGAAATATATTGCAAAGTCATCCTATTAAACTTCTCATCCAACCAAAATAGTTATTTAAAAAATAATTCCCTCAAGCAATTTCCTTCCTTAAGCAATCTCCCTCCTCAAGCAAATGGAATTTGTGTCCCTTTCTCTGAACCCTTTAATTAATTATAATCAAGTTGCAATGAAGGAATGTTAACGACGGGATGTCACATCGACGTTCTGCTGAAGATTGGGCAATTCAACATACTATCAAAAGAGGTTAGGGTACCTCCAGTGGTGTTGTTGCTCAAGAACAATAGCAGGAACGATGTGTATTAGATCTTTGAACACATGAGGAGGTTCTGGTGGATCTTTCCCATGTACATGATGGCTTTGGATGCCAAGACATAATAATTCTATGCATCATGGTTCACAAATATTTCAAACGCATTCTGTCACGATGACCGATTCATGACATAGAGAAAATGTTGTGGGAACTTGATGTGCTTTCTTCAAAATTAGTGAGGGAATTTATAACATCTATCCTAGAAATCCATCCTGAACTCAAAGAAGACATAGATATAGACATTGTGAGGTTGAAGTCATCTCATGTGCTCAACGAGATTGTTGGCTATTACATAGCGACAAAAGAGGAATAAATTTGTTTTTGTTGAGCAGAAGCCCAAACATATTTGTATTAGGGTGAACTGCTACATAATTGAATATGAGAGATTTATTGCAACTCGGTTCAAGTAACTTGGCACTTGGGTAGGTTTCATCAATTTTATAATAAAAATAATTTTTCTCTTGAGAAACTTATTACCACTAATCAAATAATAAATAACTAGCATTATATAAGTCAAATTTATGTCATCAAAAATATCATTCCAATTTATATAACTTTAAGAAACAAGAGTAACAATCGTAAGTTTCGTAACATAAAGCTTTATTTATACTTCATCGTGATGGTATATTTACGTCATTATAAGATTATAAAGATATGCTAAATATTAATGAACTTAATTACTGATCCCATCATAAAATTAATATTATTATTAAAATTATTGATCCCAGAGTAGCAATCGTAAGTTTCCTAACATAAAGCTTTATTTATACTTCATCCTGATGGTATATTTACGTCATTATAACATTATAAAGATATGCTCAATATTAATGAACTTAATTACTGATGCCATCATAAAATTAATATTATTATTAAAATTATTGATCTCATCATATAATTTATGCAATTTCATTAATTGTTAGAAGTTTGATAGGCCTCTTAATTCACCCGCATAAATAAAATTGTTTAGATGGTATCATATAAATTTTAAAATCTTCCCATTAAAGCTAGTAACGAAACCAAAAATTTTCAGGAGATTTTCGATGATTTGTGCAGGGGAATTTAATTGTGAAAAAGAAAGTGAGAAACGAAAACAATTCGACATTCGGCATTCGACATTCGGAGTTTTTCGATGATTTGAGAAAGGGGAATTTAATTGTGTTTTCATTAGTAAACACTTAAAACAATTCCACATTCGGCATTGGTTGGCTAATGTAGCGGTTTAGGCTGCTTGCAGTTTTTAGGTGATTCATCCGTGGCATGGCTCGATGTCTAATTTCTTAAAACATATTGGCATCGATGTCGTCTACCACATTGTTTATCTATGGAAAATTTATTAATTTCAGTGGAATTTAATTGTGTGAAACCACCTTGGAAACCTAAATATGAATTTTTTAAAATTTATAATTTGTAATTAAAATTTTTAACATTTTGTGACTTTGTCATTAGTTTAATACAATTCAATATCCATTAGCCATTATGCCCCAGCGTTCATTAGTTTAAAACAATTCAGTGTTCGTTAGCCAATCTGCTGCATGATTTGAATGATTTTTATTTTTATTAAGCAATCTTCAGCATCATATTTTATGATTTTAATGTTTTATATATTTATTTCCACTTTAAATTATGTTCAAATTAAGAGTTTGAAATTCCCTTTAGTATAGGTGGGGTGAATGGTTTTTTGTTTTGTTTTGTTTTTTTTAAAATAAATTTTGATTACAATATTAAGATTTATAATATATCATCAATTTTATTGGCGTTGTTTTTTTAATGATAAAGATATTATATTTATATATGAATTTTTGATGTAATGTTATGTAGTGAAAGTATTAAAGTTTTTTTCCTAAAGAAAAATCACAATTTTCATTAAGATGTTGAAAATTACATGTTGTAGATGTTTGAAAGCATATGTTGTAAAGATGGATTTCCACTCTGTGATACGATAAAAAATAATTCTATCGCAAATTGGGAGACTAATAAATTATACATATAATATGCCTACCAAATAAAAATAACAAATATATACATGAATAATTGAGAAAAAATATGATCACAATCATATCTCAGAAACCATAGAATCGAGCATCTCTGCTCCAAGTTGACGTTGGTGATCATAAGTTCTATGGAAATATTTGTAGAATTCATGTTTTGTCTACTTCTCGATCATCAAGATCCCCCGTGGCTGGTGATTGGCCTCCTTAGATAATCTGTCAAAAATGTGGTTCCGCTCTATGTATATGTGATGGCAAGAGATAACATTAAAAAGAAATTTATATTAATCTGATGGTTTTTAATGAAATGAAAATTAATTGAGTCATGTAAATTTAATTTTCTTCAAATCTCATGAAAATAAATTGAATATGACATAATATAAGAATATTGAATAAATCATTTTTAAAATCATTTAAACATTGTAACGATATTAAAATTAATACTAAAATCTATATTAGTTTTTTAATTTTATAAGAAAGATTTTTATTGTATTTTTCTTCCAAAATTCTCATGAAAGATAACATTGAATGTGACATATATAAGAATATTGAATAATCATGTTTTTAAAAGTCATTCTAAAAACATTGTTAACGATATTAAGAATTAATACAAAATCCTATATAGTTTTTTAATTTTATAAGAATGATTTTTTAATTGTATTAGGAGTTGATATTAAAATTTTTAAAATATCGAAACGTAAATATTAAAATTAAATTATTAAAACCTAATTATTAAATCTAATATTATTTATAATAAATTATCAATAATAATTATAATATAAATAAATAAATTTATAATTTATTTCAATACATTTAGTAATTAGTAAAATTATATAATGTTGATTTAACATATTAAATATATTATAATCTAATTTGTACTAATAATATGTTTACAATATAATTTTATTGTTTTTATTTTTTATCAGTTTTAAATATATTTATTTAAATTAATTTTACCATATTGATTTAACTTTCATTATTTACCAAATTTCTATATGCATAGATATTCATTTTCAAATATTTGCATAGGAGGATGGATGGATGAATGGATATAAGTCGATTTGGTCTATTTCATTATTTACCAAATTTCTATATACATAGATTCATTTTGAATTATTTCCATAGGAGGATGGATGGATGAGTGTAAGTCGATTTGTTCTTGTTTGAAGGGAGAGATGAATGGATATAGGTCGATTTGGTCTAGCTTGCAGGGATCCCAATGTCCGATGACTACTATTGTAGGTAAGCAAATCGACAAATTCGATGTAGGAAAATAATAGGTCACTCCGGGATGATTTTGGCAATTGTGTTAGGAAACGTTCATAATAATATACTATTTTTTCCAATTATTTTTTCGTTAGCTGTAATTAAATTTCCCCATTTATTTGAGTTATATAATTTGTAACATAATTGTTCTATTAAATTTAGTGAAATATTTTCGATTTTTTTTAAATATAAAGAAAAAATTTAAAATTATTTTTGTTTTTTAATTTTAATTTTTACAAATTCGAATATTACAAATTATATATATAGAACACTATCTAAGTGAATCCCATACCAGTGTAGGTACTGTTGTATAGATTGTAAATATTTAGAATATGTTTTTAATAATTTGTTTTAAAATATGAAAGAAAAATAAAAATTAAAATATTGAATATTTATTTATTTATTTTTTTCCTTATACAAATTCTCAACCTTAGACATTACATATATATATAATACATATAAACCGCTATTTAATAATGGCATCCAAAATTATATAAAAAAGGTCCAAACTTTTTATTACGCCAAACTGCTTTATATGTTTGTGTAGCTAAACTGCTTTATATGATTGTGAAGTGAAGGGCATGTTGAGAGGCGCAGTGGTGAGGCATCAATAGGGACAGAATTGGATTGGGGTATTTATTAATAAAATATAATTTAAAAATTTGTAAAATTGTCAAGATTATTTTTTTTAAATTAACAAATGAGTTGGGAAGGTGCGAAAATGGTTAAATTGGATGAGTGGTTTTTTTTTATTTTTTTATTTTAACTCTCGGTCTGATTCTTTCAAATTTTTAAATTTTTATTTGAAAATTAACCCTGTGAAGAGGAAAACAAAAATTGTAAAAATGCAAAGGAGGTGGTTGTGTCAAAAGACAAGTGGGGCTTGACCTGCTACTTTATCTCCCATTTCATAGATGGGTTGATTTAAGTGACAATAATTTCATATCTATTGCATTGTAGTGCATGTTTTTTCATGAATAATTAGTAAATATAGTTTATATACTTTGACTAATGTCACTATCCATTTTTTATAAGTCAATCAACTTAATATAGACTAGTAAATGGGGTTGATACTGATACATGTTATTGTCTTTATTTTCTAACTTTTATACTTTTATCAACAATTGAAACTATGGAAGATATATCAACAATATTTAGTAATATGGTTGTATTAGTAATAATATGGAAAAGCCAAATCATTAATAAATAATAATTTTTTAAAAAATTAAATCTATTTATAATTTTTAAATAATAAACATGCAATATGAAATGTCAATACTTAATACATGTCTCTTATGCAAAAAGTAAATGATAGCTAAATTAAAGTAAAAACAATAAGATATTTTCTTTAATAAAATCCTTATTCAAATATCATAATACCAATAATTGAAACCATGTGAGAGATTTAAAGTTGGATTTGAAACATGATAAGTTTTAGGCTTTCCATTTTTCGATGGAGTAATATAGTAATTAATTGATATATTTTTTATGTTTTCAACTTTTGTTATTTCAATTATTGAATTTAATTTTATTGATGATGATGGTGGTGGTTAACCTTCACTAAGACCAAACTTTGGTCTATCAGACCTAAAAATGAATTATTTATTTTGAATTAAGATTTTATTCCTATGCTAAAAAAGCTTGGGGAGAAGCCTCAGGAGCTCACTATAATTTTGACATCCTAAGAGGCTAGGAAGTTCAGTATTGCAACAAAGATTATGAAACTGAGATCTAATGTGGTTGTAGACTGGGCACTTTAAGAGGAAGTGATGTTCATCCTCGAAGTTCATATTCTTAGAGAGATGGCGGATCCTTTCCATCCATGGGATTCTAGGAACTGCCCAACGACTTGTTTCACTATGGAGCTCATGAGAGTCTGTTCTATCTTGGCTATATTAATTTTCTTCTTTGAGCTATATTGTATATATATTAAGGTAGATTGAAATAGTTGTATCTATGATTTCAAAGCTTTAATAAACTTCATAAAATTGGCTTAAAATTTTCAAAACTAATTCAAAGACTATTTTTTTTTTATCAAAATAAAAAACAATGGGGTGAATGTGATCTTATAACTTATTCACCACAATCTTGGTGGAGGTGGAGGGGGAATCAACATGGTAATAATCTATTGGTATAGGAAGACATATTTTATGAAGAAAAATCCAACAACATTAATAATTAAAACTATAAAAATATTATGAATTAATAAAAATATTAAATGAAAAAAATGTGAAACATTTTGATCGAAAAGAAATACAACTAACAGAAAAGAAAGTCCTCATAATATCGTGTAATTTAAAAACTAGACTTCCACTGAACAAAAAAACCTAGAAATTCAAATTTTTAAATTAATTTTTATTTTTTAAAAATAAATTAAATATAAATTTTACAAAACATTTATAAACTCTTTTAAAATTGCAATTTAATTTAAGAGTCATGCAATTATAATAATTTTCATTAAAATCAATTTTAAAGGTGAAATTCTTTTAAGCAAAAAATACTTCAAAAATTCTGAAAATATTAAATCCATATATATAATAATAAAAATTCTGAAAATATTGAATCCATATATAATAATAATATTAAATTCAATGTAAACCACGCAAATAACTTGTTTCCTTAATGCAAACAAGTTATCGTCGCCCATAAAATTGTGTCTCTTTTTAATAGCAAGGTGCCTTGTGAATAACTGCTTTGTGATTTCCTTCGAACTTGAGTGAAAAACAAGCATAGTTGGATGGAAATTCTTTATCCAGTGAAGATGGACAACCAAATTATCATGCCAACACTAAGAATTTATGTGAAAGCAAGCACCTCAATTAAGAAATGTGGTGGAGTACACCCAACAACGGTAAGATCTTTTTCGTAAGTTACTAGGGTTTGTAAATATCGTATATTGAAAACATGTGAACATCATTTCAAGTTCATGCGTTGTAAAAAAGATTTGCACCTTAAAAGGTCCATGTCCTCGGTTTTTAAATATAGCATAATCAAAGAGGTATACTGAAAAATAATCGTTTAAATTATTATTATTTTTATTATATTTACTATTCGTTTAAATTATTATTATTTTTATTAATGATTTATTATTTTTAAAAATTTAAAGAAAATTATAAAAATTATTATTAATTTTTTTATTTAAATATATTATTTAATAATTAATTATTAATAATTTTTTTTTCTTAAAATTTTTATAAAACAAATATGGGTAATGAAAAGGTAATTGAAAGAGTGCATTTTTTTAATACATTTCACTTTAATGGTTTCCTAATCATTTATTTATAATCACAAAAATTTTTTTGAGCGATCCAATTTTGGTTTTAATAAAGTTTAAATTGAATTTATTAAATTATTTATAAAATTTAAATAATTAATTATTAAATTCTCTTAATACTATTTATAACTCTTTTAGATTCGCAAAAGATTTTGTTGACCCTAAGGATATGAAAGGTGTCTATGTTATTCCATGTTCTTGTGAGACCCTATATGTTGGTGAGACTGGTCTTTTATTAATCAAAGAATTATTGAGCACTCATTTGACATAAAACATAGCAAAACCTTGTTGACCCCAATGACATGAAAGGTGTCTATGTTATTCCATGTTCCTATAGGACCCCATATGTTGGTGAGACTAGTGGCTCTATTAATCAAAGGATTAATGAGCACTCAGCAGACATAAAACATAGGAGAACACGGTCTTCAACCCTTGTTGAACATGCTGAGAATACAAAGCACCATGTATGCATTGAGGAGACCCTTGTTATTGCCATGGTGGTGCATTTCCATCACCTAAAATTTAGGGAAGCCCTAGAAATGGAAAAAAGGCAAGAAACCTCAATAGAGATAACGACTGGAGAATTAGTAGTTGGTGGATTCCTACCCTCTCCTCCTAGCAGCTTCCCTATTTTTTCCCTCCTTCCCCGGTCCTACCAGGTTTCCTTGCTTTTACCCCTCTTTGCCTTGTTTGATCATTGTCCTTTTTTCCCTTCTCGTCTCTCTATTTTCCCCCCCCGCCTTCTCTCTCTCTCTCTCTCTCTTCTCTCTCGATATATATATATATATATATATATATTTCTTTTTTATATTTAATTTGTTTTTCTTTCTAAAATAGGTATTTTTAAATAGGTTAAAGTCATGGAGTTAATTCTACTAGACTAATTTTGTAATAATAACTAATTAACTATTTATTTATATATGTAATTCGGAAAGTATATATTTACATATTATTCCATATTATATTAATGATTTTAGGTTTTGATATATAGCTATTTCATAACATACATGTATATTTATTTAGTACTCCATCTATATATATATCCTTGATTTTGTTTTTTCTAGGTGTATTAATAGGTTAGGGTCTTGTGAGTTATTTCTTACAATTTCTATCTATGATATTAATAATAAAAGAAACTATTTTGCATAATAACTTATTAACTATTTATTTATATATTTATATTATTCTGATGCTTATATTTACGATATCTTTCATACTATATTAGTGGATGTAAATGTTTTTGATTTCAATAAGATACATATTCATTTAATTAGTAATTCCAATATTTAGCTATTTTAGTATTAATGATTATGTTGTTTAAGTGATTACAATTTTTGGTGGTATATAAAAAAAAAAAACCTCGATGTTCATTTACTAACCTTTTATTTATTTAATTATAATGGTGAAAACTAATTTATTAATTTTCTTAATTTTTAATATAAAATTTACTTTTATTCAAATGTTGTTAATGAATATAACAATAACATTAATAACTTTTCCTCTCCCTCGGTCAAGTCGAGTTGATCGGTGAAATTTAGCCATTTCTCAGTCAAATTGCCCTGTCCAATATAATTGTTTCCTAGTCAAGTATAGCCGTTGGAAGACTGTTCTCCCTATTTAACGTGTAACCATGATCTGGTTCTTCAACTTGTCATGACGATGAACCACACTTGTTGGTTCGAAATGCGTCGACAAAAATATTACAATGTGATTTCCGCCAAAATATTTCTCATTAAACTTGATATGGATCATAGAAACTTAAATTCAACAAAGGGATTAATTTTTTTTTTCATTCTAAAAAGTTTGTATTTCAAGATATTTGGATCTCAGTTGATTTAATTATTAATTATAATTATTAATTTTAGGTTAATCTTGAGGGATAGATCAAATGGTCTAGTTCATCAGTAAAGCCCTTGACTAATAGGTCACACATTCAATTCTCTACTAATAATCCAATCGGATGTGATCCCTCTGGGGTGGATCTGCCCCCCTTTTTCTCTCTCTCTCTCTATATAAACTTTTTATGTTTTTTATTTATTTTAATTTTTTGTTTTAGTTGTGTAATTTTTACCAAAATTAAAATGTTTTGATACTAAATGTAATATTAAATATTTTGTTTTTGTATTTACTTAATTTGGATTTTTATGAAAATGTTAAATACGGACATTATATTAAACTTTCTAGTAGCAGTTGCCATGAAAAAGCACCTATTATACAATAAATTGTATACAACAGTTAATATATTTATTGTTCAAGAGGATATTACAATATTATAACTTCCTCCTAATAATTAATTATAAATTATTAACTTAGTTATACTTTTATGTAAATTTTTCTCTCTCGTTTCTTTTGGAGTCTAGATACCTCATACATATTTTGCAGCATTGACACCTTATCTCTAAGATGGGTGGTGCTCCAATTTTGCTAGAAGGTATTGATACTTCACATTAGCCTTAGAGTATTAATATTCAACCTTTGGTTGTACAATAGCAATGCTCCATTTTGTTATGGGGAACTAGTTTGCTGCACTTTAGCCTTAAAGCTTCAAGGATACACTTTTTAACTTTGGTGAATCACCGTTTTACTTTAGTTTTGGAAATGAATGGTTCATTTTGGTTTTTAAGTATTAATGTTCCAACATAATGTGGGAATATTGGCGTGCTATATTATTTTTAGAGCATAACAGTGCATAGTCAAATAATGGCGGCATTTTATCTATATATTAACGATCTATGTTTGTATTACGGCATAAAAAAAACATCTTCATCCACAAGGAAAATTCTTTACAAAATATTTTTGCAAGGGTTTTTCACATTTCCTTTTTTTTTTTTAATTTCACGTAAATCAAAACTAAAAACCTATTGTGAAACAACATTTTTTTGTATGATACATGTATTATTGAATAAAGATAACTTTGTTATACGTTTTTTGCGAAACAAATATTTGTTTTTCGAAATATATTTTTTTATATTATTTTTATATTGGAAGTAAAATCATTTTTCTTCATTGTGATTTTTGTAAATTGAAAAATCACGTAATTACTAAGTATTTAATGAAAGGGAAGAATTTACCATTGGAGAAAGTGATATGGGAAGATGCGCTATCTATATAGAAACACTGCAATTATTGGGTATCTAATTAAATGGAAGAACTGACATGGAAAATGAGTTATTCATTTAGAAACACTTGCAGTTAATCAAGTGTTGATGACAACACTTGTTTGAAATGACATAAAACCTCTTATTAAGCTTTAGATATCAAATTATTAAATTACAGTTATATATTATATTAGTAGGTGAACCATAAATTTTCATCATAATTGTATCCTTGGTCTCCTATTTAAATATGAGAAAGACATCTAGTCTTATAATCATCCCATATTGTTTTATACATCCTATTCATTGTAAAAATAAGTGGATTGTATTCATTCAGGTTTTATTATTTTTAAAATGTTTGTTTCCTTATAAATTGGGTGAAGGAATATACAATAATAAAAATGACAATGGATGTTTTGTAATGTTCCATTGACATATGGATCTTCCTCTTATTCCGATTGTTTTGAGTTTAATCATCTCCATTTTGAATAGATAAATTATATTGTATTACTTGAAATATACCATTCCCTACCAAAGCATGAGGATGCCATCACTAAATTGGCGTTTTCTTTTTAGTCATTTATAGATGACATAAGTAAAAAATAAATAGAAACAATCTCAGGATAGAAATAATCATGTGCATGTTGTTGTTGCAATAAAAAAATACTAAATTCTTTTGGAGCAAGTGGTCGATGAATTAAGTCACAAATGACATAGTGCCCACAACACGACAAGAGGACTCTCATTCCTTCTCATCTACATTGGGTTCACAAAGGTTTAGCATAAAACTCTCAAATTGCAACACACAAAAAGCACTCCCATCAACCATGTAGTACCAAGGAATCTATTCACGAATAGAGAAAATATAACACTAGGAGCTCTCCTTCACCTTTGAACCACTATCACATATGATATGTGTATTCTTTTTGTCTACTTCCCTCCTCTAGAATTCTTAGTGTAACCTCTTTTTGGACATCATTTTCAACCTTATACGATTTGTAAATAGTCCAATCACAGTAAAACTACTGGCACTTTTGAACGTCAACATTATTGGAAGTCATTTTTATTTTTTTTACCTTTATGTTGTAAATAGTGGTTACATATTTTTTTCCTTTTCATAAATTTATCAAAAATAACCAAGCCAATTTATCATTAAAAAAAAAAAAAAAAATTATTCCATATATAATTTAAGTCAATTTATAATTTAAAATAAAAAATAACTAATTCAATTTATAATTTAAGATCAAAATAGAATATTTATTTTAAAACCAAAATATAATACATGTTTAAATCAATAATATAATTTTTTTGCAAAATATATCTAGTACACTCAAAACTAAAATGAGCTTAGAGTATGTCTTAAAATTGTTTGTGTTTGGCTGGGTGCTCATCTTACTTGGAAGTAAGGAAACAAGTTAATGGCCGAAGATCAAGAGGCATTTAACGGGAGCGAAACCCTGCCCCTTAGTGAAAGCCTGTTGTGTTTTTCCTTGAATAATAATGATGACTTAGTTTGTATTCATGGATAGTAGGTAAAGGTAATATTCATCGTTGTTGGTTTAACAACTAACTAAGTGATGATAAGTTTTCCCACTATAGAAAAAATACACTCGAAACCAAAAAACATTGAATATTACATTAAAAAAATGCTATACTTCATCTACTTTTTCCTCATGTTTATGCTTGCTACTATAAAACTTTAAAATGTTTCATTAATATAAAAATAAATGTACATAAATACATAATAAAAATACTCGTAAATATTTAATTATTTTAAAAATGTAATATAAAATAAAAAATAAACAACATATTCATTTGTAATATAATTTTTTCCCATTAAAATTTATGCATAGGGTGGTCGTGAAAATGAAATTTATGCACCCACCAATCTCGATCATTCCGTTTCTTTGATTCATCACAAATAGAACACACGGAATGAGTGTGTGCCAAGAGAACATGAAAGAAGATAAGTCATTGGATGAGACTAGATCAGGGCAGTGAGCAAGAAGACCTTTTAGAATCAAGCATCTCTTTCTCTCTCTTACTCTGCATGCTTGTTATTGAAATTATTTCACCTGTGAAGGGTGCATTAAAGTGACATCTTAGATTGGTATGTCTTTTAATCCAACGACCCTTTAGGGGAGAGCATTCTATCATTGTGTAGGGACCAATACTAGTTATAGTATTGGTCCCACATGTCCATCAAAAAATGATCATAAACCATCAAAAGGATGCACGTAAATAGTTTATATTAAGTTATATAAGTTATTAAATTATGTAAAAAATGGGCCTCTATATTTATTGGACTAACAATTGTTAAACCCCAAACCTTAACATCGTAAGTTGACATGAAATATTGTCCCAACTACCACCAAATTTGAATTACCCTTTAAGTCAAAATGCAATACAAAAAAATCCATTGAATTCTATCCAAGAGTACACCTATCCCGTCAAAGAGCCACCCACGGATTTCAGCTGGAGCAACACATCCCATTTCTGGGTAATACATGCATAAGAATAGGTGAAATGTGTTTTAGCCATATCTACAGATTTGTTTAACCACTCAACCTATTGAAGACAATAAATGACACCATTCAATTTACGAATTAGTTCATAGGATGCAAAAAATGACACCAACCCTTTTAATTCAAGTGTTAAACACACTATCCCTTTCAATTCGGGAATTAGACACATGAAATCACAAGGATCAACCATGAAAGTTTATTAGCCATTTGATCATGTACAAATAAATCTAGAACTCACATTTGAATTTGGGAGATGGAAATTCATGCTAATATTCCCCACCAATTAAATTCTACATCAAAAAAATATAAAACATCAACCCTTACTGATTTTCATTTGAAACATTCATTCTACTCATCATTTGTTGGAGACATACACTCATAGTGTTCAAGCATTGTTACATTCATCCTATTCATCAGCTACTTGAGACATACAAAAAATGTGTGTGCACAATGTTACATTCATTCTATTCATCAGCTACCGGAGACGTATCGTTTCGTTTTTGTTGAATAATGTTATCATATTGATTATTTTATCATTATTTCTGTTGAGAAACAAGGGTAAATTAAAGCCATTATAGCCAATATCACTTGTTAAATAGATCACAATATTCGATTAGAGAAGCATTTTTAAATGCATAACGATACCAATGTCTATTTATCACTTATATATTTTTATTAGAAATTCTCTTTTAATTATTAGATTATCAAATTAAGACAAGATACTTATAAGATTGCAAGAGAAAAACTACAAGGAATTAGACAAATCAGATGCATTGGAGAATCATTTATTTCATTTTTGCCTTAGAATGTGCTTTAAGGATTGACATGTTGTATTTGAACCGACCTCGATCTCCTTATGTCAAGAAAACTATTCCTTCCTTTGCGATATGGGCCCACTGTAACTACCATTCATTCAAGCTTGTTACTCAATACAATGAGTTTGTTCGAACCCCAATCCATTCAGAGTCTAATAGCCTTGTGTCAGTCTCTATTTATTAGATATAAATTTACTTAGCTGGATTACATATATATAAAAGATAACATCCAAATATTCGAGAGGACCACTTAAATCATTCTCAAGATGAGAAAAACCATACCTTGCAGTTTGGTGACCAAATTTCAATGCCACTGTAACCTAAAATCTTTACTCAATACAATGAGTTAGTTCGAACCCCAATCCATTCAGAGTCTAATAACCTTGTGTCAGTATTTATCTATTAGATATGAACTTGCATTAAGGCTGGATTACATATATATAAAAGATAAGATCCAAAGACTCTAGAGGACCACTTAAATCATTCTCAAGATGCATTTAACCATACCTTCCAATTTGGTAACCAATTTCAATGCCACTGTAACCTAAAATCGTTATTCAATACAATGAGTCTATTCGAACCCCAATCCATTCAAAGTCTAATAACCTTGTGTCAATCTCTATCTATTAGATATGAACTTGCTTTAAGGCTAGATTATATATATATATAAGATAGCATCCAGAGACTCTAGAGGACCACTTAAATGATTTTCAAGATGCAAATAACCATAACTTCCATTTTAGTAACCAATTTCAATGCCATTGTAACCTAAAATCATTACTCAATACGATGAGTATATTCAAACCCCAATCCATTTAGAGTCTAATAAACTTGTGTTAGTATCTATCTATTACATATGAACTTGCTTTAAGGTTGGATTACAAATATATAAAAGATAACATCCAGAGACTCTTTAGGACAACTTAAATCATTCTTAGGATGCAAATAAGCATACCTTGCAGTTTAGTAACCAATTTCAACGCCACTATAACCTAAAATCTGATCCCTACAATATAATATCAAACTAATATAACAATGATATGAATCCATTGGCAACAAGATTGGATGAGAAATATTCAAGGACAGAACACTCAGTAACCTTTGTGATTACAAGTCTATAAAAGATAACATCTAGAGACTCTAGAGGAATAATGAGCAGTAAGATAGTAATGAGAATTGCAATGAGGTAGTTAGTATCCAAGAAGGCTATCCTATCCTTGACTGGGCTAGGGAAAAAATCCAACAACAATGCCAATATGCTAACTCAAGAAAGTACTAGTCCTTCAATGTACCACTATCAATGAGACATGGATTGTTATAGCTTACTCGAAGGTATATATTAGTCAAGTAAATGATGATATCAACCCTTAAATCATTCTTAAGATGAAAATAACCATACCTTCCAGTTTAGTAACCAATTTCAATGCCACTGTAACCTCAAATCCCACCTTTGCAATTTAATATCAGACTACTATAACAATGATATCATTCCACTGTCAACAAGATTGGTTGAGCAAGATTGGAGGATAGAACAATTAGTAATCTTTGTGATTACAAATCTATAAAAGATAGAATCCAAAGATTTTAGAGGACCACTGAATAGTAAGATGTTGATGAGAGATGAAATGAGGTAGTTAGCATCCAAGAAGGCTATCCTATCCTTGACTAGGCTAGGGAGAAAATCCAACAACAATGCAAATATGCTAACTCAAGAA
>APFE031675380.1:0-35992 GCA_000404065.3 Pinus taeda
CACCTCCTCCTCCTCATCCTCCTCCTCCTCCACACCCTTCTCATCCTCCTCCTCCTCCACCTCCACCTATACCTCTACCACCTCCTACTCAATCACTGCCTCCACCTCCACCCCCTCATCCACCTCCTTTCTCCTCCTACACCTCCAACTCCTTCACCTCCTCCACCTCCAACTCCTCTTTTTCCTCCTCCTCCTCGTCCTTCTTAATTTCCATGTCCACCTCCTCCTCAGCCACCTCCTCTTCCTCCTCCTCCTTCTGCTCCTCTTCCACCTCCACGTCCTCCACCACCTCAAACTTTGCTTGGTCTTACTCCTTCTCCACGACCACATTTGCCTCTGCCTCCTCCTCCTCCACCTCCACCTCCACCTTCAAATCCTCCACCACCTCCACCTCCACCTCCTCTTCCTCACCTCCTCCACCTCTAGCTCCATCTCGACCAACATCGCCACCTCCTCCTTCTCCTCCTTGACCACCTCCTCCTCCAACTCCACCCCCTAAACCTCCTCCACCATCGCGACTAACATCACCACATCCTCCTCCTCCTCCTCCTTGACCACCTCCTCCTACAACTCCACCTCCTCATTGACCACAACTTCCACCACCACCTCCACCACCACCTCCACCTTTGCATCGTTCTCCTTCTCCTACTTCATGTCCACCTCGACCACTTCTACCTCCTCCTCCTCCTCCTCCACATCCTTCTCCTCCACCTACTCTTAAGTGCTTAGGGTTTAGAATTTAAGTGTTTATTAAAATAATTTACTAAAGTGTTATAAAACCTAAACCTCGAACCCCAAACATTACACCTGAAACCCTAAAACCTAAACCTATATATTTTATAACATTTTAAAAAGCATTTTATAAATTTTAATTGAATGTTTGTTAAAAGAATTTACTAAAGTATTATAAACCATAAACCTTAAACCCCCAAGCCCTATAAACCTAAACCCTAATCATTTTATAAAATTTTAAAAAGAATTTTAAACTTTTATTTAAGTGTTTATTAAAAGAATTTACTAAATTGTTACAAATCCTAAACCCTAAAACATAAACCATAAACCCTAAACAATAAATGTTAATTTTTTTAATGTTTTTTTAATATTTTTGTAAATTTAGTGTTATAAATCATAGACCATAAACCCTAAAACCTAAACCATAAACGTGAAACCCTAAATCCCATATTGTAAACCGCAAATGGTAAACCCTAAACACTAGGAATTTTATAACATTTTAGAGAGCGTTTTGTAACTTTTATTTAAGTGTTTATTAGAATAATTTACTAGTCTTATAAAACCTAAACCCTAAACCCCAAACGCGAAACCCTATATCCTAATACTTAAAGCGTAAAGGATAAACCCTAAAATCATTTACTAAGTTCTTATAAACTCTAAACCCTAAACCCTAAATCTTGAAAGCGTTTACTAAGTTTTTATAAACTCTAAACCCTAAACTCCAAAACCTAAAATTTAAACCATAAGCCCTAAACACCAAACCCTAAAACCTAAGGATTTTATAACATTCTAAAAAGTGTTTTGTAACTTTTATTTAAATGTTTACTAAAACCATTTACTAAAGTGCTATAAATCTTAAACTGTTAATCCCTAAGCCCTTAACCTTAAACCCCAATACCTAAACCCTAAAAACTATTTTTTAACTTTTCTATAAGTGTTTATTAAAGTAATTTATTAAAGCATTATAAACCATAAACCCTAATCCCTAATATCCACACTCCCAAGCTAAACCCTAAACCCTAAACCAAAATCACTTTATAACATTTTAAACCCTAAACCCTAATCATTCAATAACATTTTAAAAAGTTTGTGTAACCTATTTTAAGTGTTTAATAAAAGCACTTAATAATGTTTTATAAACCCAAAACCCTAATCTCCACACCCAAAACCCTAAACCATAAACCCTAAACAATAAACCCTAAACCCTATAAACTATACCCTAAACCCCAAGCATTTTATAACATTTTAAAAAGTGTTTTGAAACTTTTATTTAAGTGTTTATTAAAAGAATTTACTAAATCGTTATAAACCTTAAACCATACACCCTAAAGTGTTTATTAAAAGAATTTACTTAAGTGTTATAAACCCTAAACCATAGCACAAAAACCTAAACCCTAAACACAAAAACATAAACCCTAAACCTAAAACCTAAACCCTAAACCCTAAACCTCAAACCCTAAAAATTAAACCATAAACCCTAAACCTTACCATTTTATAACATTTTAAAAATTGTTTTGTAACTTGTATTTAAGTTTTTATTAAAAGCATTTGGAAAAATGTTGTAGACACTAAACACTAAACCCTAAACCTAAATCCAAAACACCAAACCTTAAACCCTAAACCCTAAATCCCAAACCCTAAACCCTAATCACTTTATAGAATTTTAAAAAGTATTTTGAAACATTAATTTAAGTTTTTATTAAAAGCATTTACTAAAGTCTTATAAACCCCAAAACCTAACATCTAATCCCCAAATCCTAAACCATAAATCTTAGACCCTAAACCCTAATCCTTAAACCATAAACCCTAAATTGTTAACATCAAACCCTAAACCCTAAACCCTAAACTCTAAACCTGAAACACTAAACTCTAAACGCTAAACCCTAAACCCTACACTCTAAACACCAAACCCCAAACCCTAAACCCTAAACCCTAAACCCCAAGCATTTTACAACATCTTAAAAAAATTCTAAATTTTATTTAAGTGTTTATAAAGAGAATTTACTAAAGTCTTATAAACCCTAGACTCTTAACCTTAAACATTAAGCAATTTATAACATTTTAAAATGTGTTTTTTAACTTTTACTTAAGTGTTTATTACAAGAAATTACTAAAGTCTTATCAACCCTAAACCCTAAGCATTTTACAACATTCTAAAAAGAGTTTTGTAATTTTTATTGAAGTTTTTATCAAAATAATTTACTAATGCGTTACAAACCCTAAGCCATAAAAAAAAAACCCTAAACCATAAACTATAACATTTTAAAAAGTGTTTATTAAAATCATTTATTGAACCCTTATAAACCCTAAACCTTAAACCCTAAACCCAAAACCCTAAACCCTAATGATTTTATAACATTTAAAAAGAGTTTTTCAACTTTTATTTAGGTGTTTATTAAAAGAATTTACTAAATCCTTATAAACCCTAAATCCTAAAACATGAACCCTAAACCCAAAATCCCAAACACCAAACCCTAAATAGTAATCATTTTATAACATTTAATCATTGTGTAACTTTCATATAAGTGTTTATTAAAAGAATTTTATAAAGTATTATAAACCCTAAACCCTAAAACCTAAACCCAAAACACTAAACCCTATACCCTAAGTATTTTATAACATTTTCAAAAGTGTTTTGTAACTTTTATTTAACTTTTTATTAAAACAATTTACTAAATTGTTATAAACCATTAAACCTAAGCCCTGAACCGTAAACTTCAAACCGTAAACCCTATACCTGAAACCTTAATCATTTTATAACATTTTAAAATTGTTTTGTAGCTTTTATTTAAGTGTTTATTAAAATAATTTACTAAAGTGTTATAAAACCTAAAGCATAAGCCCCAAACACTAAAACCTAAACCCTATGTATTTTATAACATTTTAAAAACATTTTCTGAAATTCATTTTGGTGTTTATTAAAAGCATTTACTAAAGTGTTATAAACCCTAAAACCTGAACCCTACGAAATTTACAACATTTTAAAACCCTAAATCCCAAACCGTAAACCCCAAACAGTAAACCCTAAGCTCTAAGAATTTTATAACATTTTAGAATGCTTTTTCTAACTTTTATTTAAGTGTTTATTAAAATAATTTACTATAGTGTTAGGAAACCTAAACCCTAAACCCCGAACCCCAAACCCTGTATCCTAATGCATAAATCCTAAAGGATAAACCGTAAAATCATTTACTAAGGCCTTATAAACCCTAAACCCTAAAGCCTAAAGCTTGAACGCATTTACTAAGGTCTTATAAACTTTAAACACTAAACTCAAAAACTTAAACCCTAAACCCTAAAAACCATTTTTAACTCTTTTATAAGTGTTTATTAAAAGAATTTATTAAAGCATTATAAACCATAAACCCTAAAATGTAATACCCACATCCCCAACCTAAACCCTAAACCCTAACCGTAAGCACTTTATAACATTTTAAACTCAAAAACCTAAACCCTAAGTATTTTATAATATTTTAACAAGCATTTGTAACTTTCTTTAAGTGTTTATTTAAAGAATTTACTAAATTTTTATAAACCCTAAGCCCTAAGCATTTTATTACAATTTAGCCAGTGTTTTGTAACATTTTAAAACCCTAAACCCTAAATATTTTATAACATTTTAATAAGCGTATTGTAACTTTTTTTATGTGTTTATTAAAATCATTTACTAAAGTGTTATAAACTGTAAAACCTGAAACCTACACCCTAAGAATTTTATAAGATTTTAACAAGAGTTTTGTAACTTATTTTTGAAGAGTTTATTAAAAGAATTTACTGAAGTGTCCTTCAAACCGAAACCGTGATCCGTGAGCATTTTATAACTCTTAGCAAGTGTTTTGTAACTTCTTTTTAACTGTGTATTAAAAGAATTTACTAAATTTTAATAAACCCAAAGCCATAAACTCTAAACCCTAAGCATTTTATAGCATTTTAAACGGTAAACCCTTAGCATTTTATAACAATTTAAAAAGTGTTTGGTAACGTTTTTTAAAGTATTTATTAATAGAATTTATTGAAGTGTTATAAGACCTAAACCCTAAACCTTAAACCTTAAGCATTTTATAACATTTTAAAATATTCATACACATTTTGCATTCATTAAGCATCTGAAGTAATATTCTCATTGGCATTTATTGCAAAAAGGATTTTTTGAACTAGCATCTCCCATCTTTGCTCATGAATCTCTATTCCCTAACTCCCATGATGAGAATCTTCCATAGTTATAATTTAATTATTAGGTTGATCTTACGTATTTAAACCCCATGGAATATGTTGGAATATTCATCCTAATATTGACATATCAATGATAATATTTGTGTCCAATTTAGGTATACTCTACTAATTAAATTATATCAAATTAATTAATTTAAGAAAATGGCATATCAACAGATCATATTGGGAATGTGGTATTTCTAAGCCATGGTAATGTAAGAAGAAATGTTTCCATGTAAAGGATTTCCATAATATTAGTTGGGTGAATCTACATGGATAAACATATTCTATATACTATATAACTCCAATAATAATAATAATAATAATAATAATAATAATAATAAACATATAGTTTTGTTAACTTTTATGAATTTTTTAATTTGGTTAATAAAAATATATATAATCGGGATTAGGTTTTGATTCTTATCATAGATTCATGGCTATAAGAAATTTTCAAACCATTTAATTATATGTTCACAATGGTTATAATAAAACCAATAAATTATATATTCATATTTTTATTATATATGTACAATGACAAATTCCTTAGTTCTCCTTGTGATGAAAAGAAGCGATGAAGGTGAAATAAACTTGGACATGCATAAAAAACCTTAATGAAATAAAATAATAATCCATTGTTTCTTTCACTAAATTGTAATATAATTACATTTATGCGTCCTAAATTGTCTTTCATCATTTCATAGAAAAAATATCATGAAATGAACACACCCTTCGCATTGAGGATTTCATCAGTACTATGTCACAAAGGCTCACAACATGAAAACATTAAATGACCCACAACTTTATTCCTTGTTAGTTATTCCCCATATGTTAGTTTTATTCAACAAAGTCTCATGTTATTCTTCTCTTTTACTCACTTAATTATTTTATATATTTTCCACAACTACATCGTTTTTTTCTTTTTTCTAGAAGGGTTCTATCTAGTAGTAAAAATTTAAAGGATGGAAATTTCTTTTAAAGGTTGTAAACCTTGTCTAACATTAGTACTCCCTAATATGCATAATTTAAAATGTTTAATGATATTTTCGTAAAAATATTAAGAGTTCTAATGATTTTTAACTTAAAATAATTTTAAAGTACAAACATTGAGCAAATAAATTTAAAAGAAATGTCAAAATTGACAACTATTTTTATTTTTTATTTTGAAAAACCATGGAATATTAACCCACTCTAAATACTACCCCCAAAAGATTTCTCTACTAGGTGGAAAATTATCTGGCTTATTTACATTGGAAAATTGTTTATTCTACCAAGAGCTCATAGACTATCCGTCAATATTATCTCATTTTTCACTCTACTTAGTCATGCTAAATAAAAAAATGAAAATGGTATAGGAAAGTCAAACAATATTTTCAATAAATAAATCCAGGCAGGTAAGAGATAAATTTCCCTTCTCTATCCCTATAGCCACAAATAAACTTTGGTTCCAATACCATGTTTGAAGGCAAATTAAAAAAAAATGCCCGACAATCTACAAAATTCCAAAATATATGAATTTCGTGTAAACTAATTCACAGATATTTTACTAAAAAATCCTTCTCCTCGAGGCTATTTCCAACACAGTCAAAACTAAAATTGGTACCATCGATTAATGCATAGTAAGATATCCTTTTTTCTTAGGTTTGAAATTTCCATCATGGATAGCCAAAGTGCTAAATCTATAACAATTTTATGCATCGCAAAATTTTCGTGAAAACTAATTTCGGAATATTTTACCAAAAAATCGACTCTTTGGACTATTTCAAACAACTAAAACTTAAAAAAAGTACCATAGGGTAATACATAATAAGGTGGGTTTTTTTATTACCCGTTTCTTGTTTTGAATTTCCCATTGAGCATAACTAAAGCGTTAAAGAGGTAATAATTTCCTTTATTTCCAAAGGAAAAAAAAATTGTTCATATTTCGAGGAAAAGGCATAGACTTGTAAGGAAAACAACTCAAAAAATAAAAAGAACCTAAGAGGAGAAAAGAAATGATGCACCTAAGATGAATTCTAAGAACTAATTGTTAAGACAACACAAATACCTTGTAATTAAAAGTAGTTGTGACAAATTCAAATAGATTCTCTTCAACTCGTTCCCAAATTGGATGGTGAAATGATTGAAGAGAAAATGAAAAGGATATACCAATTATGAAAGTTTTGTTTTCAAAAAATGAGATAACATTTTATCATTATGCTTCAATGCAACACATTAACTATTGAACATGACAACATAATACAATTCCACAAGAAGGATTCCAAGTTGCCATGGATGGGAAATATGTATTTATGGAATATAAATTTTGTTACAAGCAATCAACTATCAAAGATAAAACTTGAACTAGCTTATAACATTATCTAGTAACTTGTGTGAAATTATTGGACATTGTACTCTATCTAATTTTGGAAATTATTGGGCTAATAATGTTTATTTTTATTTGTTTTCATTCAAAATTGCAAAAACCAAATAGCATTTTGAATAAATGAATCCCCTAAAAATGGGGAAAATATTAACAAACAAGACATTTTCACCACCATCCAATATGTTAATGTATACATAGGACTTGCCATTACCAAAATCATACCTTGTCCACTATATCTACGGAAACAAACAATCTCCCTATAACCAACCCATTTGTTTCCTTAACATCAACTCCTAGAGCCATATCACAGTAGTTTTCATGAATTTTAAATAGATAAATGCAATCAATCTAAATCAATTGGATTTTAACTTAAGGACTTATAATGTTGACCATGAAATACATACTCTGAGAAAACCATTAAGCACACACCTGAGATCAAATCAAAATGTTTGTAGGGAAAGAAATCACAAATTTCAAGAAGCCATATCAAATTGGGACATTGAGAATAGAATCCATGCAAAAGAGGGAAAGAGCTGAAATATTAGCTATTAAAAATGTGTTCAAGACATCTTTAGTTTGTAAATATTGTTAGGAAATAAAGGAAAAGAAATTGTTTTTCATTGGGCTAACTAAAAAAAAGGAATAGTAGTTATAGTTGAGAAATGTAAATACTAAATAGTAATTGACAGAAAATATATAGACTTGCAGTTGACAGAAATTGGTTAAAATATTTTCCAACCACCTGAGTGCCTCCTATTCCACTACATCTACATTAGGGTTCATAAACAATATTCAATTACATTTATAAAAGAACTTAGGAAGTTTCTTTCCTAGATAAGTAAAATTGACAACAATGATATTTCAATAATAGATAGAAGAAGTTTATGGAAGACACAGGGACAAAATGCCTCCAAATAATTACGACAACTAGACAACTTCATATGATGAGTATATAGGTGGAGATAAAAGAAAAGCAGAATAATTGAGTCACGTGAGAAAATTTTTGTAGCTATACCTACTGACTATTTAAAATAAGTATAAGATGAAAATGGAAAGAATATGAACCAGCTTCTATATCACATGAAAGAATAGTATGAGTATCATTCTCTAGAAGATATTTGCTTCTACTATTTGTGGCAATGGTGCCAACCTCATTAAATGTACTTTTTACACCATTATTAAGGCTAATAATCTTGCCCTTCCTTATAGGAGTTTCCCATACTTGTCAAGGAAGCTCAACCTACGATTATGCTTCTCTAGAACATCTTTTCTTCCACTATTTGTGACAATGGTTCCAACGTCATTAAGGGTAGTTTTTACACCATTGTTAAGGCCAATAATCTTCCCTCAGTTATAGGAGTTTCCCTTGCTTTTCAAGAAAGATCAATATGTATGGTTATGAAGAAATTCCATCCTTATCTAAAATGTGTTCCATATCGTTGTCAATTATTTCTAACTCTCAAGTTGAAGTGGTTGAGAAAAATTTGCATACCAGCACATAGAAAAATATCTCATGGGAGAGTCAATTCCTTTAGGATAAACCTGTAAAAGTCCTATCTCAAGGTTTCTTATCCCAAAAAAGATCAACCATTGCTAATCTAGAGGAATTGCTTCCTTATGTTGAATTTTAGCATTCACATCAAAGCTCATCAACATCTTCATAAAGACCTACATATTACTTGGGGGATGAAGGAAAAACAAACGGGTACATTCTCCTCCTGATAGAGAACCAATTAGATTTAATTATGAGTTTTGAGATCTTCATGATTTTTTTTAGTCCTTGTAATGTGAAATATATCATGATGTAAGTGTTTTGTTTACTAGCCATTTCGTTTATCTGGCTACACTAATTCCTATCAATATCGAATACCTTGCTCTCCATTGTAAAGATTTGTTATTATGTGGGCACACACATTTTCACTTCCACTTTTACCGTTTATATGGTTAAACTAATTCCTATCGAGATCGAAGACCTTGCCCTTCATTGTAAAGATTCATTTCCTTTTTTTAAAGTACAATTCCTATCAAGATAGAAGATCTTCCCCTTCATTGTAAAGATTCGTTGCCTTTCTCAAAACTGTAACTCCTATCAAGATGGAATACCTCTCCCTTCATCGTAAGGATTTGTTAATATGTGGGTGCACATATTTTCATTTTCACTTTTATGGTTTATATGGCTACACTAATTCCCCTTCATTGTAAATATTTGTTGCTTTTAAAACTTTTTAAACATAGTTTTACAAATTTGTGAAGATGCTTTGCAATTTAAAAAAAAAGAAAAAGGAATAATATTAATATCCAATAAATATCATATAACTATTGGATAAAATTAAAGATAAATAAAATAATATGCTATGTCCAGAAAATGCTCAATCATCAAGCCTTTTAGCACAGTGTTTCCAACATCCTCAAAAATAAATAAAATATTAAAATGAGAATTGAATCAACAATACGGTAATTATGTGGATAAATAAAAAACGATAAAACCATGAATGAACCCCTATTTGAAAGATGTGTGTTTGGAAGGGTATGAAAATAAAACAAGAATTAATGAAAAGAACAACCAGAAAAAGCAAAATCAACCTGCACAAAAAAGCATCCACGCAACAACCTATTTTCAAAAAGGCGCTGATTCAATTGAAATTGAAAAAGAATCAGGAACTCTAAAATTGAAGACAGAGCAGGTATAGGCAGTAAAAATCTTGTAGCCATTGAAGGGTGTTGGGGAATCCCTACATACACATATATTAAGTCTTATAATTTTTTGAGTATCTTCCTCCTCCTATGTCCATATCTTGTCTGGCTATGCTTGTGTGTGTTTGACTGTCTCTGTGGTTTGAGATTGGGTCTGTCTCTGTCTAGTTGCAGGTCGAGTTCATGTTTGAGTCAGTCATGGTTGTGTACGATAGAGGAGGAGGCTGAGGCTGGCAAAAGAAGGGTAGGGCAGGGCAATGAGCTGCTTAACAGTTTTTTGGGTTCATAGAGATCAATTATCTTGGCAGGGTAGGGAAGTTGAGTTTCTTAACAGTTTTTTGGGTTCATCGAGATCAATTATCTCTCAAGAATGGTATGGATCAAATTCTATTTAATTTCAGTTCAGTGATTTTGTTCATCTGTGCGCTCAGCTGTGACAACTAATTCCATTTCATAACCTTGTATTTTCGTTTGTTCAAGGAAATGAATGAAAATAAAGAAATAGGTGGTTGATGTTGCTGTTGTTCAAAACCTACCTTGTAGATACTAATTATCTGGCTGAAGAGATGAAATTGAATCCCAATTCGAGGTATGTAGAGATGGCCCTGTCTGTGTATGTCTTCTTTGAATTAGTTTAAGGCTTTGCTTCCACCTCAAAATTTTCTAATAGATTTAATTTTTTCTTCAATGGGCCTCCTCGATAATTTCTATTACATTTTATTTTTCCTTCATCACTTCAATCGCTCTCTGGCTCTAGCTTCACAAATTTACCCCATCCCCTGGGAATTCAAGCATCACTGGCTTTTTGAATCACTTCCCATAGCTCTGTATTTGGGTTTAATCGGTCTATGGCTCTATCGCTCTAGCTTCACGAATTTATCCCATCCCCTGCGAATTCAACCATCACTGCATTTTTGAATCACTTCCCATAGCTCTGTATTTTGGTTTAATGTGTTGTGTATTAGTTTGGTTTAGTTTGTGGTTCTCCGGTATAACTTCTTATTTATTAGTTTAACCCATGCTAGTTTAATTTAGTTTGTGGTTCTCCGGTATAACCTCTTCTTATTAGTTTAACCCATGCTTTCTTTTCGACATAACTTGGTTTCTGTGTATTGGTTCTCCAGTATAACTTCATCTTTATTAGTTTAACCCATGCTTTCTTTTGGACATAACTTGGTTTCTGTGTCTTGTGTTATTTGTTCGTTTAACCAGAGGGGTTTTTCCGTTTTGGGTATAACTCATATCGTATATTGTGTTGTGTATTGGTTCAACCTGATGCTTTTGGCTTTAACGTGTTATGTATTGCGCATTGTGCACCAGCAATAGATTTAAGGCTCGATTTCCTCAATAATTTGTAATACCCTTGTGCCGTGTGCATGAGATGGATTTATGAATATTTGCATTGCATGTGGGTTGGAATTGCAATTGTGTGTTTGTTGTATTGAATTGTAATTGTAATTAATTGCAAAACATAAATTTGAATTTATATATAAATTCCATATTTTACTTTGTATATTGTGTGTTTTCTTATTTGGAATTGTAAAATATGTGTTCTTCTATTTGAATTTGTATTTTTTGTCTGATATTTACAAATTTAAAATTGTATATTTCCTTATTTAAATTTAAATTTTGTGTGTTGTTTGAAATTGTAATCATGTGTTTTTGTTGTATTGAATTACGAATTTGAATGTGTATGCATAGTGCATATTTTAATTTGTATATTGTAAGCTTATTTTTTCTTAAACTTGCATAAGCATATTGGAGTGTTTTCTTTTATTGACTTGAAATTGTATGATACCTAATTAGTTATTTGAAAGTGTATGTTGTGTGTTTAGTTGAATTTGTGTATTGTGTGTTTGTTTATTTGAACTTGTCCTTTGTATATTGTGTGTTTTCGTATTTAATATTTGAGTGCTTATTTTTGTATTGACTCAAAATTGTCTGATTTGTATTTCCTTATTTTGAATTGTAAAGTATGTGTTCTTCTATTTCAATTTGTATTTTGCGTCTAATATTGAAAAATTAAAAAAAAAAAATGTATATTTCCATATTTAAATTTGAATTTTGTGTGTTGTTTGAAGTTGCAATCATGTGTTTTTGTTGTATTGATGAATTTGAATGTGTATGCATAATGCTGATTTTAATTTGTATATTGTGTGTTTCTTTTCTTCTTAAAGTTGCATAAGCAGGTCTGAGTGTTTTCTTTTATTGACTTGAAATTGTCTAATGCACAATTAGTTATTTGAAATTGTATGTTGTGTGTTTAGTTGAATTTGTATATTGAGTGTTTATTTATTTGAACTTGTACTCTGTATCTCTTTTTATTTGAACTTGAATATATATGTGTGAGTGAGTGTGTGGATATTTATTTATGAATAGTTGTATTGTATGTGGCTTGAAATTGTAATTATGTGTTTGTTGTATTGAATTGTGATTGTAATAATTTCACAGCCTAAATTTGAGTTTGTATATAAAATGTATGTTTTATTTTGTATATTGTGTGTTTGTTTATTTAATATTTGAGTGTTAGTTTTAGTATTGACTTGAAATTGTCTGATGTGTGTTTCCTTATTTGGGATTGTAAAATATGTGTTTTCCTATTTGAATTTGTATTTTGTGTCTAATATTTAAAAATTCAAAATTGTATATTTCCTTATTTAAATTTGAATTTTGTGCATTGTTTGAAATTGCGGTCATGTTTTTGTTGTCTTGAATTATGAATTTCAATGTGTACTCATAATGCAGATTTTAATTTATATATCGTGTGTTTAATATTTAAAAATTTAAAATTATATATATCTTAATCTAAATTTTAATTTTGTGTGTTAATTGAAATCGCATATAAAAGTGAGAACTGTTTTATCAATGTATGTACTTACATTTTATATTCCATTGCATTTGAAATTGCATATAAATGTGAGAATTGTTTTGTCAATATCTGCTGGTTAATGTATGTGTTTACATTTTATATTCCACTGCTTTTGAAATTTCTCAAGTAGGTTTATAACTGTTTTGTCAATAAATGCATGTGCTTTGTCAATAAATGATTAGCTTAAGTCTCATAGTTTTATTGTATTATATTTTAATGTTTATTTATTATATTGAATTTTACTTATAATTCAAGATTTTTAATTTTTCTGCTTGTTTTTAAAAATGTATTTGGTTATTTTTTTTTATTTTCTGCATATTTTTAACATATGTTTTTTTTTTTTACATTTTCCATTGAAGCATTAAAAAGTTAATTGGAACATTTACAACAAATCATAATTATATATTATTTTTAAGCTTCCACCTTCGCGTGGTTAACCCTGTTAGTAGAGATTATAATCTCGAAGCAAAGAGGAGCTCTTTTAATTGTTATCAGAAACTTTTTTTTTATATAGTATAGATCTTAGCCATTATAAAATATAAAATTAAAACAAATGAAAATGAATCATTCACTACATTAGGAAAATATTAATTCAATCAAACCTTTTCATGAATAAATTGACGAAAGCTTATTTTAAGGAAAAAAGGTGGTGATGCCACAGGTGCTAGTAGCTTTACACTTGAAGGGAAATGTTACCAATCAATGCCTCATTTTAATCCTCATCCCTAGCACTACATGGTCTTCCAATTGAATTGGTACAAGTCATTTTATGAGAAAAACATTATTCACTACATTTACTATTAATCACTTGATACAACTGTGTTTATAGTGTTTCAACATACACAATGCAAACATACAAGTATCGCAATCAATTTAATGTATACACTATTAGTAATTATTCTTCATATATAATAAAATATATATACATATATATATAACAAGAATGATGAAATTTTAATGTATAAGAACATTTTTTCCCAATGTAAAACATATCCTTTATAAATAACATAATTTATAAAATGTACACCCACTACATTAAATTAGCTATTTTTTGCATATTAAATTAATAATATAATAAAAATGAAAGGCCTAATTATTCTTCATATGTCCAATAAAAAAATAACATAACAGAACTATGTCATTTCAGTGTATAAGTGCATTTGATCCAAATTAATTTGTAAAATAGTACATACACAATGTTTAATAAATAAAATATAATAAAAATGAAATTCATATGTATTCTTCAGATGTCCAATGAAAAAAAAACAAAAAATCTGACATTTTGTCCAACAGGAAATATCACACTCTAACAAATATAATTTGTAAAATTGTACATAAGCCATATTCAATCGATTTTTTACCTCTTATTAAATTTACTATATAATAAAAATGAAAGACAAATTGAAATAACAAAGCAATGTTTCCAGTGTCATAGAATTCTACTAATAGTATCCCATTAGTCGGAAAATTGTTCTTCCATTCAACTTTAGAGTTGACTCCATCTTAGGCTCTGCTTAGCTCATAAAAGAAAAATATAATTTATTTAAATAATATAATTTAACATTCATATAGGTGTTTCTGAGGTTCATCCAATAATTATGGAACATAAACTAGTATTTATGAAATATTTTGCATTTTGAACAACAATATCCAAAATACATATATGCATGGTGATAATATATTCACATTACCCTTAACATGAAAATGAAAATGATCTCAAATGAAAATGGCATACAAGATGACACTTCCAAAAGATTATTTTTCCCATTCTCATGCAAAAAATATTTTTTGGCCATTTGGGTAATTCTAAAACCATCTTAGGAGAGTTACGTATTTGGCTTGAAACCCTGTAGTCTTGTTGTAAGATTTTTATCAAAATGGGAGGCTTATAGATTGAACGGGTTTAATTTTTAATAACACGTGCTTCCTCATATGAGACCACATGTTTAAATCTAGAGGGGGAGTTTGTAAACCTTCAAAGATTTTAGGAATCAAATTGTGATGCGAAGGTAGGTCCTTTTTCACACAAAGGAGGTGATATCATACATCAATTTGGTGTCTATATATATATATATATATAACAAGAATTATGAAATTATAATGTCTAAGAATATTTTGTCGAATGTAAAACATATCCTTTATAGGTAATATAATTTATAAAATGGTACATAATTGATATTAAATTAACTATTTGTTGCATATTAAATTAATAATATAATAAAAATGAAGCACTGAATTATTCTTCATGTGTCCAATTAAAAAAAATAACAGAATTGTGGCATATTAATTTATAATGGCATTTTATCCAACATAATTTGTAAAATAGTACATACACAATGTTAAATAAATCCAATATAATATAAATGAAAGATATACTTATTCTTCACACGTCGAATGAAAAAAAAATGAGATTTTGTCCAACAAGAAATATTACACTCTGACAAATGTAGTTTGTAGAATGGTACATACACCATATCCAGTTGAGTCTTTTGCCTCTTACTAAATTGACTATATAATAAAACTAAAAGACGAATCCAAATAATGAAGCAGTGTTTCCACTTAAGTTGGTAGGTGCATATAAGTTCTATCGATTCCAATGTCATACGATTATACCAATAGAATCCCATTAGTCGGAAAATTATTCGTCCATTCAACATTAGAGTTGCCACCATCTTAGTCTCTTCCTAGCTTGTAAAAAAAATATAATTTATTTAAATAATATAATTTAACTTTCATATAGGTGTTTCTCATGTCCTTTCAATAATTATGCAACATAAAAAAATTAGTATTTGTCAAATATTTTGCATTTTGAACAATATCCAAAACACATATATGCATGGTTATAATACATGCACATTACCCTTCACATGAAAGCGAAAATGTTCTCAAATGACAATGGCATATAAGATGACACTTTCAAAAGATTATTTTTTCCATGCTCATGCCAAAAAAAATTTGTGGCAATTGGGGTGATTCTAAAGGTGGTATTTGGTTACAAAGCTGGAATGGGTGGGTATTGAATGCACGACCCTCGTCGCGTCAACAATACTAATATAGAGTTAACAACAGAATAAGCTTGCACACTGGGCATTGATATGTTTGCCCGTGAGTGGTCTGACGGTGGAGCTGTGTGTTGTATTGAACCGTGAATACGAACAAAAATCAATGGAACTATGAACATGTGGAACTTGACAACAAAACCTTGAACTAGGGGCATAACCTTGACCCTTTAGAACCTTAAGTGTGGAACCTTGATGCAGGAGGAACCTTTTTGGAATCTAAAAGATTCCTTGGAGGCTTGGATTTAACAATGTCAAAATGGGGACAATTTTATAATCATCTGAACTGGTTTTTCATAAGGATCATGATGACATAATTTTTTTTGTCATTTGAGCAGTATATTTTCATGCCATCATCATTTTGGGAGGTATAATGATACATTATGGCCTTTTTTTTTGCAGTGAAGATATGGAGGTGAGAATGGACTCAAACTTATACTCATCCAAAGTGATTTTTCACAAAGATCACGATGACATAGCCTTTTCTAGAATTTGAGTATCTAATTTTTAGGCCATCATCAAATTGGGAGGCATAATGATGCATTATGGCCTTTCACTTGTTTTTTCTTTAGTGAAAGGATCAATCTAGATTTTTAGGTTCTGATGATCTTTGTATGTTGCAGCATCGAAGAAAGATCTACATTCTTGAATGAAATCCATCGCTTTAGCCTTTGCATGAAAACCAAGGCGGTGTAGTGCTGAAAGAGGGGAACATTGACACTTGATCATAAAGCAGTAATGTTTACAATATTTGATATCATATTTGGGAGAATACTATGATGATTGTGAGTATGATTTGAATTTGACCAGCAGATTCAAGAGGACTTATTTTTAGTTATGTGAGAGTCTCTATTTTATGCCACTTGTACAAGAAGTAATTTATTTTTCTTACCAAAAGAGAACGTCTTAGTTAGTGAGAGTTATTTGTAGGAGAACGTCTCTTTATAGGAGAGATATCTCCCACAAGATGAGAGATCCATCGTTATTTGATGAAGATCTACCATGTACTCATTATCTTTTGTTGAGATCAATGAAACACCCTCCCAACTATTCATCGAGGGCCTAGAGACGTAGTCTAGACTGGAGGAAATCCATTATCATGTCTTGTATTATACTTTCCTTTTTATTAACTACTTCTTGATTATATTGATGGATTGGTGAATTTTTTTTTAAATTATGTTCTTTCTCATGTTTCAAAAGAAAATATAAGTGTTAGTAAGGTCATTCAATGAATCTTTTTGTTTAAGAAAGTATTCTAAAAAATATGAAGATCAAGTGGTACGAGAGCGGTTTGACCATTTTTCCAGGGATTGAGAATGTCATAATGGGCAAAGGGTTGGAGTGAGAAGTGCTTCAAGAGTTGGAATAGATTAACCACTGCATTTAAGAAGATAATGTAGAGCTTACAAGGATTCTACAAGATGTCGAGAAAGTGAAGCGGAAATTGAGGCTCATGTTGGAGCTAGCTGTAGAGGAACAATTGGGAGAATGTTCCACTACAAAAGGATATTTGGCCAAATAAGAAGATCAACTGTCACCAACAGAGTTAAAGTTAAAGTAAACTACTAACTCTCATGATGTTATTTCTATTCTAAGCATTGAGATACCTATTTCAGGGACCGACGTGGAACTTCTCACCAAGACGAGGTATAAAGGAGGAAGACGTTATTAATGGCCAAGGAATTACAAGCATTCAAGGTTGTAAGAAGGCCTCAAATTGCAAGATTGGTGTCTATTTAAGGAGAATTGTTGAAGGCATCGAAAGCAAGGGGTTACTCAAACAAATAATCTAAGACATCTCCAATGCCAACTAAGACGAAGGGTGACACACTTTATGCAGGAATGATACCTCCAACAAGAGATCGAGGAGAAGAAAATGGTCGAAATATCCTTCTCAAAATTACAACAAGGAAGAGCCTAAATGGTATGATCCACATATGTATTGTAGAGTTCCTTTCAATTATGAACAAACTAGAAACGTTAGGAAAAATTTATGGCATTGAAAACCATGTACATTTTGTGGTTTAAATAATCATATTGCCTCTAAGTATTGGAAAGGAATGGAAACCAAGAAGGAGCCAAGACATGAAGACCCTTTTCCACATTAAGAGAAAAGGAAGGGTGAGAAATTATGGAGGAATAAGATCCAATGCAACCACTGTAACAAGGATGGGCATCACAGAGCCATGTGTTGAGAGATCCACTCAAATACGTACCACAAGAAGCTACATCTCGAATTGGAAGCCTTATTAAGTAGATTGTCAAGGCCACCATTGTAAATCGCATGTTCCAAAATTATCTGTAAAAGTGATGAATTGGTAACATCACTTGTGTATGCAACATAGTGATATTTAGGCATTTTGGCTAGATAGCATGGGTTTTGATTTATGTTGTAAATCAATGTAAACTTGACCATGAGTGTGTTATAAACTCTTGGAAGGTATGGATTTTTTTTGGGTTTTGTAAGTTGACATGTATCGATAGCTACAATTTTTCATATGGCTACACGTATTGATTTCATAATTCCAATTTTTGAAGTACAAAGGTGAAGGAAAGGTAAGGTGGACTGTCAGAGGCATATGTTGCGGATGGAGAATGCAATCATTTTTATGATTTTAGAGGACAAAAAGCTCCTTAGTGGGGATGAATAATCGAAATGGATCCCTAGTGGCTCAATAATCAAAGTGCTAAAATTATTTTGAAACTGGCATCAAATCAAAGAATTTGTCATCTTGATTCCAACGATGTGAACAACACCTCAATTCAATCTCGTATGCGGAAGTTATTGATAGTCAAATATTTCGGGAAAAAAAATTAAAAAGTCAAAGTCAAAGTTTGACTACACATGGAAATCCATATAGGTGACATGGAAAGGTCACATTGCAGGAGATGATATCAAGAAGATGACATGGTAGGGCAACTAGGTATTAATGTGGCATACTGTACACTGACATGGAAACCTAATTGGGCATTGACGTAGAGATTGAGTTGATGTGATAGATTCTACATTGACATGGCAACCCAACTAAGCATTGATGTGGATGATGATACAGTGATGGGCAAATAGATGGGCACTAACTAGGTTCTGACATAGCAAGACGATGAGTAGCTGAAATGGGAGTGATCCACTTGTCTCTAGAAACATTTAGAATTTATAAGTGACTTGCAATAGCTTAAAAATGAAAATCCATTGGATTGAAGTGAAAATATGATAAAATCATAGATTCCATTTCCCTAATTCTAATGGTCTGAACAACACTCAAATCTGAGTTCATATGCTTCAGATATTTACAGTCAATGTTTTAGTCAAACTTGGCCAAGTGTAGACTTAAGGAGCCAACAACTTCACAAGAACCTGATGGATGGAATTCAACCATCGGGAATCAATGAATTTGCCAAATGGTTAAGTTTTCTAATAACCATTATTCTTGACAAAGTAAAAAAGAGCCAATTTGTTTCAAGAAAACAAAAACTATTAAAAATATATGTGGGACAGGTTAGGCCCGCCAGACTTGCCCACGCGATCAGTCATATCACATCTAAATGTATTAATGTTTTGAGGTGGGAAGAAATCAAACCCCGCCACCCCCTATCGAAGTTCCAAACAATAATCAACTAATATATATATATATATATATATAAATATAATATAGTGCACAGTTAAGCCACCATCGGCAGACTCACCCTAAAAAACAAATATATAAACTTGACCTTTAAATTCAATAGGGGAAAGGTGGTGGATTAGAGAGGAGGCTGAGGGAGAAATGCTAGGCGATGAAACCATGACCAGAGTGGAGCCATGAGCAAATACGATGTGGAACCATAAGTGGAGGAATCAATTAATGCCAAAGAGATTCCCTTATAGGGCTAGAGAGGCTAGTGTGAGAATGTGACAAGCTTATAGAAATTTTTTCATGTTTTATCATCAAGAATCGAACCACGAAGTCAGAATATCCATCTAAGCAGCAAAAATTTAGGTGTCTAGCATCAAGGAATATTTGGATAATCTTGTGGAATCTAAAAGATTCCCTTGGTGGTTGATTTTTTAAAATGTCGGAATCATGCCCAGTTTATAGTCAATTTTCATATAATTTTGGAGTGAGTGGAATATTTTGCTCAAAATGTGCATCAGAGCAAAGTATTTTTTGACCATCTTCGGGAAGAAACCATTGAGGGAATTTTCAAGATGGATGAGGGTCCAAAATTTGATAGTGTTAAGTCCCTATACTACTAGTGTAACCCCTTATTGTTATTAGTACAACCCCCTTATTATATTGTTGTGCCCACGTAGTCTCCATATTGCTATTATTGTGCCCCATAAAATCCCACTATTGTTATTATTGTACCCTTACATTATTATTGTTATGTTGTCTCTAATTATATTATGACCCCTTAGACTCTTATATATAGAAAGGAGGTCTTGTCATTTGTGTCATCTAAGAATTGTTCATTTGTGTAATGTAAAGGAGGTTGCTCCCTCGAAGAGGCTTATTTCTAAGATGTTCATCTATCTTTTATATCTCTTTGCTTGTTGTTTACATAACATTTGGTATCAGAGCTTCGGATTCTAGGGTTACACTACTCCAAAACAGGTCAGCATGGAATTTTTTCTATAACTTCTTTTCTGTGATGTTTCAGAATCCAGAAAAAGAACTCATTTGAGAAGAAATCACCCTGAAACACTCGTCTAAATTTTGGATATTGTATCGCTTTATTTTTGGAGATATAAGTTGAGGAAGTTAGGGTTTTCGAAGACTCCCAAATTACATTACAAACAAATGACCAGGGGGAAATCGTCATAAAGTTTGTTCTAAGGATCATATTGAAATTGTGTAAGACATTTTAGAAATAGGACTTCCTTTGGTTTTTTTTATATTAGTTTCAGGTACTAAGGTCGAAACAGTGAGACATGGCAAGCCATACAAGTTTGCTCTACTGAACTAGTCTATAATCAAGTCACCATGGAAGATTTGGCATAACGCTTTCTTGGATATTCAAATTCTAGTCAGACTTGTGGGGTTTGAAAGAGAAATCAGAGGGATACCACAAAACAAATTTCAGAACTTGGAGATTTGAAATTGGAGAGTTACAATCATTTCAATATTAAGCTCCTAAAATCAAGAAAAATTGAGATGACGAAGTTTTATGGAAAGGATCCGGTAAATCGGATACTACAGATGGAGAAATATTTTGATTTACATGGTGTACCACTTTTACAAAAGGTATGTATTTCATCATCATATTTAGAACAAGATCAATTTTTATGGTATAAAGGGCTTTGTTCTCCTAAACCACTTGTTATGTTGTCAATTTTCACGAAGGAAATTATAGCACATTATGAGGATACAAAAAGTAACACCTTCTTTAGAGAAACACCACAACAATTGGACGAAAAAAGAGAAAAATGGATTTGTTACAAAGTGGAAAGATAAATTATGGCAACAAGGAAGTCTACCCCTCTCAACTATAAAGATTTAAGTTTTGTTTCTCATAGCCTTCCACAACCTACAAGGGTTACACCACAACAATTGGAAGAAAAAGTGAAAAAGGGCTTTGTTACAATTGTGATAAAAAAGACATTAAAGGTCATAAGTGTGCTGAGAAGAAATTATTTTACATCGATTGTGGAGAGGAGGAAGAAAAGGATCAAGAAACTTCAGAATAAGAGCATATACACCAGGAAATAACCCCAGAGAAAGAAGAAATGAATCCGACCACATCTTGTAAAGCATTGGAAATAATTACTACTCCTCAAAATCTTAATATAGAAGGACATATCAAGAAGAAAAAGTTTCAATAAGTGAAAAACAACATCAAGAAAGAAGAAATGAATGCAACCACATCATGTAATGCAACCGCAGGAGTTACCACTCCTCAATCTCAAAATATAGAAGGATATATCAAGAAGAAAAATGTTCAAGAAGTGAAAGATCACATAGAGCATGAAGAAATGAATCCGAGCATGTCTTGTAATGCATTATAATAAATTACCACTTCTAAAACTCTCAATATAGAAGATATATCAAGAAGAAAAAGATTCAAGCGGTGAAATATCACAATGACCATCAACAGCAAGTTCTCCAACTTTTAAATGATAACACCACTTTGGTGCAAAATCGAATGAAACAACAGGTACATCAACATGACAATGAAATAAGTTTTGATGTAGGTGATTGGGTATTTTTATGGTTACATACATACAAACAAATGTCCCTCGAGAAATCTATTTATGAGAAGGAAATGTTTCCAATACTACACGCACTTAAGAAATGGTGACCTTACCTAATTGGAAGACACTTCAAGGTAAAAACGAATAATGATAGTATTAAATACCTTTTAGAACAAATATTATCCTTTGAGGAGCAACAAAAATGTGTCACAAAGATGTTTCGTTATGACTTTGAAATCAACTACAAAAAAGGGAAACAAAATGTTGTGGCATATGCACTCTCAAGAAAGGATGAGGATGTGGAAGCATTGTTTTGTGCCATTTCTATTATCCAACCAAATTGGATAAAATAAACAAGGTATGAATGGAAGAAGGACGAAAAAGTGTGGCCACTCATTCAAAAGTTGCAGAAGATCCCAGTTAAAACTTTATTGCCAGAACTTGATGAGGAAGGAAAAACCATATTGGAACCTGGAGCAGTCATAGGAAATAGAACCTGACAGCTATGAAATCGATCAATTTCAAAGTATCTGATCAAGTGGAAGAACTTACCCGCTAAATATTCCACATGGGAGTACAAGAATTTTATATAGAAGCATCAAGAACTACTCAAGCATTGAGGACAACACTTTTTGAAGGAGATGGGCATGTTAGGTCCCTATACTACTAGTGTAACCCCTTATTGTTATTAGTACATCCCCCTTATTATATTGTTATTCCCATGTATTCCCCATATTTTTATTAGTGTGCCCCATAAAAGCCCGTTACTGTTATTATTGTGCCCTCACATTATTATTGTTATGTCAGCTCTGATTATACTATAACCCCTTAGACTACTATATATAGAAAGGAGGTCTTGTCATTTGTATCATCTAAGAATTTTTCATTTTTGTAATGTAAAGTAGGTTGCCCGCTTGAAGAGGCTTATTTGTAAGGCATTCTTCTATCTTTTCTATATTTTTGTGAGTTGGTTTCATAACAGATGGTGTCGAAAAGGGAAAAAAATTTAGTCGTTTGACATATTTAGTCTTTTGAACGCAATTCTGCTAACATCACAGAAGTAAAATATTTTGGTTAATTTTGGTAAGTAAAGAGATTTGGATCAGGGAGAGACAAAAGTTGTGACATGTGCAGGTGATTGTGCTTTGTGGCCCAATGGCAGGTGACCATATGGCACAATCAAGTAGTGCCACATGGCACCCATGGAATGACCAATTAGGTATGTGACCAAGTAGTTCAAATTCTTTTGGTTAGTCACAAAGAAAGGACCTACCCAGCTTTTATGGTCACTGTCTCAATCAACCACAAAATGTAACATCACACAAGGTCAACAAGGGTTGGACCTGCACAGGACGGTCAACGGTCGGCCCCAAAATACACCATGAACAAAAATAATCTAATGACACACGTGTTATACAACAACTAGAAGTGATAACAGTGGGGCGATGTATAAGTTACATTTTCCAAAACAATTGGTTAGCACCAAGAGAAATACGTAGTGGTTTATGCAATCAACAATGGGTCGGCGAGAGTCAATCCCACACCGATCATCGACCTTGTCACCACTGGAACCTTAAAAATGGTGCTTAACAAACCATCCAATGAATGTTCATATGAAAATGATTCAATGGTTTCAATTCTTAACATGGAAATGTAAAATCGAGAAAAATGATTGCACTGTGTAGCGAAAGTTTTCGATAACCGATAGTTCTGGTCACATATCATAGTGTAATTAAGGTATTTTAACTTGTGATGGAAGGAATAAAGCCCAAATCATGATGAATAATATTGGTATATGTGTTACGGTAGACATGTTTCTTGTAATGGGGGTCCAAAATTATAACAGCTATATCCCCATCAAGAGGAAGCACCCAAATGGAAGAAAGAATATTGGAACAGGAACAATGATAATCCTGTTCCACTGAAATTTGAAATTTAATCTAATGGGAATTTGCAATCCAATAACCAACAAACTAGACCTATTACAGCCTCACTCATATGAACATCAGAATTCATATAGAACACAAGATTCTCCTTTTTCTTAGGTTAGAAGTTGTGAGTGTTGAAAGTGGTTGTTATTGACGTCAAGGGTCGTCCAAGTGAAAGAGGAATTTAAATAGTCAAATAACATATTATAATACATTACCAATGTTGTATGGCACTCCCTCTAATTCCATAGGAATGAGGAGATATGAAATATTTTTCAATATGACCCAACCAAAGTAGAAGTAGGCCCCATTTGGACACCCTATATTTGAAGGCATACTTTATCCAATTACTGAGATCAAATGGTAGCGTAAGATATATGGTTAGAAATCTTATTCCAATACATTTCCAACAGTATATGAAACTTTATCTAAATCCTCATGGTTTAGGAGAAATGAATGTTTTAATATTCATTGTACATTACAACAAGATAGCCCTAACCCAGCATCCAAACACACATAAATATATGTGAGAATGAGCATATCAAACAACCCAACTCAATTATTTTGTTATTGTTTTAGGAGAGCCAAGGAGTAGGTATGAAATTCATACCTCATGAACTAAGAAGAAATGAAGTGAATTTGAGTTCATGCAATTTCCTATGGAAGGTTTTTGGCACATTATTTTGAAGGTGTTTTCGCATTGATCTGGGGAGATTTTTTCAAATGTTTGAGTTCTTTTTTTCAGGGATGAATATTGTTCTTTTGAAAGACGAGTTTAAGGAAGTGACTTATGTGGTTTGAAAGCTGAGTTTTAGAGGACATGCTCTGTTGCTTGAAGGCCAAGTTCATGGTTGAGTTTTGTGTTTGAAGATCTAGTTTGGGCTTGATTTGAAGTCCATGTTCTAGTATATTGAAGTCTCAATTCATGTTGGAGCCAACAATTACTGTAATTTTGTGCTTACAGAGGATTGGTGTCCTCACAAGAGAATGAAATAGATTAAACATTGTTTCACCTCTTAACCCATTGTAGATGAAAGAAAGGAAGTAGAATAGATTTCTCTAAATATTATTCTTGGCCCCAATGATATCATCTTATCACATCTTTCTAGCAAAGATAAATCTTTGAAGATCTCAAGAAAATATCTCTCAAACATAAAACCATGTGAAGAGTTGATTACTTTTAGATGTTATAATGACCTAAGAGACAACCATCCTCTAGTTCCTTGCTAGAAAGATTAAACATCACTAGGAAAAATGTATTCCCTCATGTCAAATATTTTCCTTGACATTACCAATGGTGTCTAAGCTCTCCACCTCAAAATTAGTCTTTCGCTACTCAAAATCTCACTAAATCTTTGTAACCCACCTCTAAGATGAAGTAAAATATAAAGCATAAAATGGTTTTGGATGGTTAATAAATTAAGGCCCATCCATCCTCCAATTGCTTTCTAACAAATTTTAGTTTTCAATATTTTAGCTTTAAAAGACAATTTTAAAGGAATGAGTTATGTGGTTTGAAATATAAGTTTCAGAGGATATGCTCTATTATTTGAAGGCCAAGTTTAGGGTTGAGTTTTTCCTTTGAATATCTAGTTTAGGCTTCATTTGAAGTCCATTTTCTGGTGTATTGAAGGCTTGGTTCATGTTGGAGCCAACAATTACTGTAATTTGGTGCTTACAGAGGATTGGTGTCCTCACACGGGAATGAAATAGATTAAACATTGTTTCACCTTTTAACCCCTTTCAGACGAAGGAAAATAAGTAGAATAGGTTGTCCTAAATATTATAATTGGCCACAATTCTATCATCTTATCATTGATTTCTAAAGAAGAGAAATATTTGACGATCTCATGAAAACTTCTCTCAAACACAAAAACAAGTGAAGAGTTGATTAATTTTAGATGTTAGAATGACCTAAGAGATAACCATCCTCTAGTTGCTTGCTAGAAAGACTAAACATCACTACGTAAAATGTATTCCTTCATGTCAAATATTTTCCTTGACATTATCAATGGTGTCTCAACTCTCCACCTCAAAATAATAGTTTTTCTACTCAAAATATCAATAAACCTTTGTAAACCACCTCAAAGACAAGGTAGAAAATAAAGAATGAAATGATTTTGGATGGTTAACCAATTAAGACCCATCCATCCTACGATTTCTTTCTAACAAATTTTAATGTTAAATCTTGACTTTCACATTGTCAATCATTGTCAATTAAATCCATAACTCTTTACAAAAAATGCCTTCACATATATCTACTCATTACAAAACTAATGATGAAAAACAAACCTAACCTAAAAAAAAATGCATGACAAAGTCAAACAACAGTTGCAATAAAGAAATTCATAGAAGTAAGAGATAACCTTTCCTTATCTATCCCTATAACTACAAATAAACTTCATTTCCAACACCAATGTTAAAGGTAAATCCAATAAAAAATGTTTGAAAATCTACAAAGTTCCAAAAGATACTAAGTTCATGGAAAATAACTAAAGGATATTTTACTAAATAATCTTACTCCTCGGGGTTGTTTCAAATGCAATGAAAACTAAATCTTTCTACCATTGAGTAAGGCATACCAAGGTATCTATTTTTCATAGTTTTTCTTAGCTTTGAGGTTTCCATTATCCATAGCCAAAGTGCTAAATATGCAATCATTTCATGTATTGCAAAATTTTCTTGAAAACTAATTTAGGCATATTTTACCAAAAATTCCTACTAATTTAGTTATTTTAAACAACCAAAAATTAAAATAAGTATTGTAAGATAATACATACTAAGGCATATTTTTCATTAGTTCCATATTTTTTTGAATTTCCCATTAGGCATAGCTGAAGCGCTAAGCATGTAATCATTTTTAGTATTTCAAAAGAAAAAATGATTTTGTTCCTGTTTTGAAAAAAGAGGATAGACTACTAAGGAAAACCACTAAAGAATAAAAAATAACCAAAAAGAAGAAAATAAAGGATCCATATAAAGATGATAACAACTAATTATGAAGAAAACACAAAAATATACATCTGATTACCATACCTTGTAAGTAAAAGTAGGTTTAACAAATTGGAATAGATTCTCTTCAAGTCAATGTAAAATTGGATGGTGAAATTATTAAAAAAATAAAATGCAAAGGATATACCATAGTATGCAACTGTCGTGAAGACAACATGAAAGAACATTTTATCATAATTCTTCAATACAACACACTAACTCTTGAATATGACAACATAACAAAATTCCACAAGAATGATTCCATTTCAATTCTTGTTGCACTTCCAATCAATCAAACTTACAATTCACATCAATGAGAAGACTACTATGATAGAAAACTTGATCCAAATCTCTTTAGCTACTAGAATTATCCAAGATATTTTACTTCTGTGATGCTCGCAGAATTGAATTTAAAAGAGCATGATATACCACTTGTGCGTATTGTAAAGAATATGAAAGATAACAACAACCATCAAATCAATGAGCAAAAACACATTGATAATGGAGTTCAGGCATCATGGGTTACGTCTCCGGGCCCAGTGTCAAGAGAGTGGAGGTCACTTCATTCATGCTAGAAGGTGATCATGACTACATAGTACATTCTTTATCATTACAAGGAAAAATACATTTAAACCGAGTGGCCTGTCTCTCCATGAGATTTTCTCCCTACAAGAACCCTCACTCAAATGGGTCCCCTTCAAAATGAGAAGCTAAAACAATTTCACATAATGTGGCAACAAGTATCCCTCAACATAATGGTAATTAGAGATCTCAAAAATAAAGACATCATCTTAGGAAATCATGAAGAAAGAATAACATGACGCCATCATATACCTCCACTTTTAAAGATTGCCAAAAAATTAAAACCTCAGTTGCTAAAATGGGCTACACCATTTAATTATAGTGATGAGTGGTGTAAAATGAAATGTAAACTTACCTATTCTGACACCGTCAAATTTCGTACCATTGGGAATCTTGAAGATTTACCTAGAGATTCATTCTCAAACATGGTCAGCTAATCTGATGCTCATATGAATATTTGGAGCACACTAATGTGCTCCTTGTGAAATTCTATGAGAAATGACTATAAGGTTGACAACATTTTGCCTCGATAAAAAATATACCTCCAAGGGAATCTTTAAGATTCCACAAGATTCTCCAAAGATTCTTTGTCACTGAGCACATACATTTATTTTTCTCAAATCAATATTTTGTTTGCATGGATGGGCTCCAGGTAAGAAGACTTGAAAAAATGACTATCCTCTTGTCGAATTTGGTCACTGGCACCTACCTCAAGGGAATCTTTTAAGCATCTTGAGATCCTCCACGTTCAGGGTTCCACACACTCTGTCCTCTCATGGCTCCTTCAAATAGAAAGTTTAGGAATATATGTATGTTTATGAGTGGATTAAACAAATTTTGTCATTTGGCCTAATAGTGGAAGAGTCGTTAATGGTGAGAGTGGTCGGCGGTTCAATACTGTCGCACCCCACATAGTATATATATATATTTTTACTCATGTTTTCTTATGGCACGTGGTTGGGTCCATTGGAACTACTGTCATATATTTTGAAACGTGGAGGCACCCAAGAGGCAGGCTAGCCAGATTGAAGCTATGCTACCTCCAAACTGCACCATGTGTCATATTTATGGAGGTGGGGTCAGGTCCACCAGCGTTTAGGCCACCAAATACATATAATATGCTTTTATATGGTGGGTTTCAGCATGGGTGGTGACCCACTGACCCTTCTTTGGGTTTTTTAAAATATAACAATGTTCTTCGGTTGCGTGAGTGGGCTTGGCTCACTCACCATTTTTAATAGTTTTTTTTTTAAAGACTTGGCCATTTTTAAATTTGCAGAAAATAAGGATAATTGGAAAAATTAACCATCCTAAAAATTCACCCACATTGATGGATGAATTCTATGCATAGGGTCTCCGTGGATTTCTCGCCTCGTAAAACTTGGCCACTTGGTTAAGTTTGACCAAAACTTTGACCATGAATAGCATGACCATACAAACTCAGATTTGAGTATCGTTTGCATAAAATCATGCTAAAAAAAGGAAAAATAGAACATAATAAATAAATCTATACTAAAAAATAAAAAACACATTTTAAAATTCTATCATTATAAAGCATCAATTTCTAGCTAATTAATTTCTAAAGTACATAAGTTATTGCAAATTATGATAAATGTTTTGTGGTATATTTTTTTAAATGTGTTGAGTAGTTTTGCTTGCAAAACATTTATCATAATAATCATTTGTGATATTATACTTATTTCTTTTATTGAAAAATATGTTAATTAATAGAGTTTATGATAATTTGTAGAAATAAATGGGATGTTGTTAAATTGAATATCAATTTGCACATAAAATAAGTTAATATGAAATTCAATTTGTTTAAAGTGTAATTGTTATATACGATCTTTGTGTATGGGTTAAATGATTATATATGTACAAATACAAACATATACACAAAATAAACTATAATCACAAACATTGGAAATTCTATCATAAAACATAAAATTGTAATTAATTATAGGAATATATTAATTCAAAATAATTGTCATTTTAAAATACACACATTCAATAGTGGTGGTTAAAAAAAAAAATACATTTTCATTCATCATGTCATGGTCATTTACCAAAATAAGTGAACTTTTCTTAAATTGAGCATAGATAAGCTATGCAAAAATTCAATTCATTTGAAGTGTAATTCTTGCATTTCATACTATCCATGCTTAAAATCACGATATAAATTATTTGTATCAAGTTATTCTAACAAAAGTTTTATTGTGTTCAAGAATTTATTAGACATACAGACAAATCAATACATTACATAAAATAAAAACACAAACATATGAAATTTTACCATCATAAAACATGGATTTGTAAGTAATTATCAATATATATTGATTAAAATTACTTTTCGAAGATGCATTGAATAGTGATACTTACAAAAATCCATAGCCATTCATGATTTTATGGTCATTTGGAAAAATAAAAGAATTTTTGTTAAACGAAATACTAATTTGGACATATATTGTTTAATACACATTCAATTAATTAGGACTGTAATTCTTCCATATTTTGCCTATGTGTGTAAAATCTTCATAAAGGTATCAAGTCAATAGACAATTTGGGAAATGATCTTCCATACGGGATATTCTAATGAAAGCCTTGTGTTCTAAAATTATACACAAGAAAGAGCATAAACAACTAAGCAGATACATTTCATAAAATAAAAACACAAACATTTAAAATTCTATCATCATAAAACATCAAATTGTAACTAATTATAAAAATCATATTAATTAAAAATAGTTATAAAGAATACTGTGCATTGAATATTGGTGCTTACAAAATTTCAAATTCATTCATGATGTTCAGAAAATAAGATTTTATTAGAATAAACAGGAATTTAAGGATTAAAAAGTTAATAAACAAATTCTACTCATCTAAAAGTAATTATTGTATATGATATTACATGTGTAAATATATTATACACAAACAAACAACCACACACAAAAAAAAGTGCAACAAACAAATACATATCGTAAAATAAAAGCACATAAATTTAAAACTCTATCATCAGAAAACATCAATCTGTAAATTAATTTTTGTATTTCATGTTTATTTTGTTTGTATTTATCATCATTATGAGGACCATTTGATATATTTTTAGTTTTGCATTGAATTATTGTGGTTAAAAAAATATTCATGCTCATAATCACTTCTGATGTTGTCATTATTTGTATTGTTCAAAAGTATATATTGATTAGAAGATATCATGAAAACTTGTGATTTTCAAACTTACAAAAATTGGTGATGATTCTTACAAGGAAAATCTATAGCCATTGTTACCTGTGGTATTATCGTGGTCATTTGTATCTATAAAGTTTATTGACTAAAAATGTTTGTGAAATTTTGATTTTGTACTAAATAGATCTAACAAGTTATAAACTCCACCCATTTTGTAGCATAAAAAATTTCCTAACTAATACACTAATTGTGAACTTACAATCATTGAATTAAATAAAAAAGATTGATTAAAATGTAAGATAAGAATATATTAATTAAAATATCAAATTAAATATTGATAGGGGAACTGTGGCAAGATGACGATCTCGGTGCGACTAATACACTAATTATGAACTTACAATCATTGAATTAAATAAAAAAAATTGATTAAAATGTAAGATAAGAATATATTAATTAAAATATCAAATTAAATATTGATAGGGGAATTGTGTCAAGATGACGAGCTTGGTACAATGGCTAGGGTTTCCTAATGTTTTCACTTTCCTTATGTAGTCATGATTCTTCAAACATCAAATCCACCTTTCGTGTCATTGCTAGGACACAATCTCACTACTCATGGGTCTAATAATGGACTTTTTCAATGGAGAAAATACTGGTTTCAGTCTCTTGTGTGGGGATGGAGACTGATAGCCCTAGCTGTCAGTGGTATCATTCACCAGATCGTCGATGCAAAGTATTTGCTAACCCCATATGTACACGATGGCATAGAAGGAAGCAAAGGGAATCACATTCATGATTTGGGAATGGGCATATGTAGGATTAAGGTGACTCTACTGCATAAATCTTATAATTGTGTCTTCTTAGTCACATGGAAAATATCGGTCAGATTTAAAGGCAAAATTTTGGCTACAAAAGTGAATCTTCTACATCTAGCATTATATTTCATATATCTATTATTAAAGATACTAGATCTAGATATTCTCAATCCCCTGAGCACATTAGGCTGTCGAAATGGAGGAGTAGTGTTAGATCTAGAGAGTCTACTTTGGTTTTTGCAAATTTAGATTTTTACTCCATCAAAGTGGGTGGATTTAGTGGTCTGGCCATCATCTATGAAGTTAGTACTGCCATGCAAATCACTCTCACTCTTTCCATATCCACAGTTATCCATTGATTAGACTAAATATCTATGTGACTGTCAAGTATGGGCACTCGATCTAGTAGCCTACCAATTTTTTATCAAATTCCAAAATGGAAAATCAATATTATTTTGGGTTCGGGCCACAGATCATGTCAAACAATTAAAGCACAAAATCATGCATACTCTGGGTATCCCTATTCTCCTACAAAGTCTGATCTTTGGAGGGAAATCCATCCAGGAAGATGTGATGTTACAAGATTATAACATCCTCACATCATCCACCATATATTAAACTTGAAGCTTCGGGGAGGATCACCTCGACCAAGAAATTCAGACGTCATAGCGGGAGTGTCCAAATCTAGTATTCACAAAGGAATATAATGAAATCAAGGGCAAGTTAATGGAGTCTTTTTGTTCATACATATCCTCAAAGGAATTTGGTTCCTCAACAACACCAGATCCGACACACAATATACCCAACCCCTACATTGTGGAGAAACTAAGTCAATTCTGAGTAATCACAGTAGATCTACCATAAAAAAAAAAAAAAATTCAAAACATATGAATCTCAAGCAGTACCATGCAGATTCAACAATTTTGGCCAAAAAAAGTGGATATCTTCCATTGGATATTCATAAATTAGACAATAAATTGTGAGATTCACCTTTCCTCCACGGGCTTTTTCATAGTAAAATTTTCATTGTGAGAGGATTGTGAATATATATTGTAAGGAAGTCCATGGTTTTGGGGCTTTGAGGGACCTTTTGTCACCCCTTGGTTCCCATATTTCGACACTAATATAATGGTAGTATCTAAAAGCTCGGTTTTCTTTAGATTGCATAATCTACCCCTACAGTTATGGATCCATAAAGTGATACAATCCATTGGGAACATATTAGGGTGATACATAAATAAATATACATAATTATTGAGGAACAAATCTACACAATTACCAGAATTTATGTGGAGGTGGACCTCAACAAAGGATTGTTGGATCATATTCTCTTGACAGACAAGAAGAAGTGCTCGACACAGTTCCTAGATTATGAGAACACAACATTTTGATGTTGAATAAGTTGACAAATGGGACATCCTCAAAATTCATTTATTGATGCCAAGAATGAACTTGAAAGGAGGAAGAAAGCAAGAAATAAACCCAAGAGATGACAATTCCCATAGCAGTTGCCTAATGAAGAAGAGAATGTTGAAGAAATGTATACTCCCACCAATGAGGAAGCCGAAAATACACAAGAAAATGTATAAAAGGGGAGTGTTAATCATGAAGTTACAAAAACGCGAACACACACATTGAGGAAGGAGATGATCCCTGTAGCAATGTAGATAAGGGACTCAAAATATCATCATGTATCTAAAAATTCAAATTCAAATAAGGAAAATCCCGGAATGAATGAAGGGACTCGCCTAGTGCTTGTAACAACCATTCCTTCCCAGGGAGAATGGTGAAAGGTTAAAAAGAATAAATGGAGAAAAGGGTAACATGTTTACCACCATTTTGAAGTTGTATTTTTGGTCTTTGTGATCAATAGTTTTGATTGGCATGATTGAATGCATTATCGACATCTACAACATGTATTTTTTGTTGTTATTAATAAAATTATGGCTTTTCCTTAGCAAAAAAGAATATATTAATTATAAATAATTATAAAAGAATTTGATTTTCAAATACCTATTGAATAGTACAGTGGTTGTTACAAACAAAAAAAAAACTTTGTCATTCATGTTGTCTGGTTAATTACGAAAATAAGTGAAATTTTATTAAATTGAACATGGATAAGTTAATGCTAGCATTCAATTCATTTGAAGTGTATCTCTTGCATTGGATACTATGCATGCTTAAAATCATCATAAAATTTAGTTGTATCAAGTTTATAGACAATTTGATTAGTGACCTTCCATATGGTATATTATAATGAAAGTTTTTGTGTGTTGTAGAATTTGTAGACATAGAAACACAAACAAGAGCAAAGACAAACAAGTAAATAAATTACATAAAATATAAAACTCTATCGTCATGAAGCATCCCTTTGTAACTAATTATAAATATATATAATTAAAAATACTTATAAAATAATTTGATTGTCAAAGATGCATTGAATGATGATACTCACAAAAAAAAACATGGTCATTTGGAAAAATAAGTAAAATTTTGTTAAACTAAATGCTCATTTGAACATATATAGTTTAATACACATTCAATTAATTTGAAGTGTAATTCTTGGATATTATATTTTGTGTGTAAAATCATCATAAATGTGACTTGTATCAAGTCAGTAGTTAATTTGGGCAATGACCATCCATACGCCATATTCTAATGAAAGTATTTCTAGTGCTCTAAAGTTTACATAGAAACAAGAGAATAAACAAACAAACAAATACATTACATAAAATAAAAGTACAAACATTTAAAATTCTGTCATCATAAAATTTTTGTCTAATTATAAAAAATAATTAATTAAAAAGAATGTTCATTGAATAGTGGTGCCTACTAAAATTCAAATTCATTCATGATGTTGTTGTCATTTGAAGAAAAAACATGATTTTATTAAATTAAAATACAAACTAAAGATCAATACTTTAGTATACAAATTGTACACATTGGAAAAGTAATTACTGAATATGATATTACATATGTGTAAAACGATTATACACATACAAACATAACAAACAACCAAAGGAGAACAAGAGCACAACAAAAGAATACATAACATAAACTAAAACCACATGCATTTAAAATTCTATGACCATAAAACATCAATTTGTAAATTAATTTTTAAATTCTATGTTTATTTTGTTTGTATTTTATCATCGTCAAGTGGGACTTTTTATATATTTTTCAATGTTCATTGAATGATTGTGGTTTAAAAAAAAATCATGGTCATAGTCCCTTGTGATGTTGTGATTATTTATATTGGTTAAAAGTATATATTGATTAAAAGAAATCATGAAAACATGTGATTTTCAAACTTACAAAAAATGGTGATAATGCTTACAAAGAAAATCGATGGTCATATATTTTTGTGTTATTATAACAAGTTATAAACTCCACCCATTCTATACCACAACAAATTAATTAACTAATAAATTAGTTATTTATTTCGTTTAAAGTGGCGTTGTTCATCATTATTAATATCAGTTTATTTAAACAAATTATTAAATTATTAAATTTATTTTTAAGTTGGAAATGGTTTTATGTTAAAATTTTAAGTGAATTACAAACAAAATTTTAAAATTTTAAAATTCATGGTTTTCTTTAAAGTATTAATATTTGGAATGTCAACTAAGATATACATTCATTTAAGAAAATAATATAACCTTCACAAAAAAAATTTGAAATGCATTTATAATCAAATTTAAAATTAATTGTTTATTACTAAATTATCAATAAAAAGACATTAACATTAATGGAAATTTATTTATTACACTTCGAATAAAAAATAAAAATAAAATTTTCAATATATGCACACACACACACACACAACACCACAACAGACGAACACACCCACACACATATATATATATATATATATAGATAGATAGATAGATAGATAGATTAGAATAGATAATTTAAAATAAATTTTGTATATATATTAAATAATGATGAAGAAGTGTGGCCACTTATTCGAAAGTTACAACAAGGTTCTAGTACATCTGATACATTTAGCTAGCAAAATGATGCATTATGGTACAAATATCGCTTATACCTCTGCAAGAATTCACAACTCAAACAAAAGATTCTTATGGAATTGCACACTTATCCCTTAGGAGGCACTCAGGGTTTTTAAAAGCTTACCACATGGTTAAGAAGAAATTTTTTTGGGATGGCCTTAACTTGGATATTCAAATGTTTGTGGCAGAATGTTTGGATTGCCAACAAAATAAAGTTGAAAAAATTAAAACGTTGGGTTTATTATAACCTTTATCAATTCCAAGCCAACGTTGGGAGGAGGTTTCAATGGATTTTTTCATTGGTTTACCCAAGTCTGAGGGAAAGAGTGTCATCATGGTGGTAGTTGACAGACTTACCAATTATGCACACTTTTGTGCAT
>APFE031675389.1:0-26379 GCA_000404065.3 Pinus taeda
AGACAAAACTCATCCATATCTTAACAAAACATAAAAATGCATTTGCATGGGATTACCCCGATATGAAAGGAATTGATCCTCAATTGTGTACACACCACATCTACATAGAAAATGATGCAAAACCTGTTAGACAACCTCAGAGAAGGCTAAACCCTCATCTAAAAGAAGTAGTAAAAGCTGAGCTTCAAAAACGTTTAGATGTTAACTTTATCTACCCCATCTCTGATAGTAAATGGGTCTCCCCACTTGTGGTGGTACCGAAAAAGAATGGGAAATGGAGAATCTGTGTGGATTATAGAGAACTAAACAAGGCAACACAGAAAGATCATTTTCCTCTCCCATTCATCGATCAAGTATTGGATTCTTTGGCAGGCAAGAAATTCTTTCCTTTTCTTGACGACTTTAGTGGGTATAACCAAATACAGATTGCCCCTGAAGATCAGGATAAAACTACTTTTACTTGTCCTTGGGGAACGTTTGCTTACCGAGTTTTACCTTTTGGTTTATGTAATGCCCCTGCCACATTCCAAAGGGCTATTCTTAGCATATTTGCAGATCTAATAAATGAAGGATTGGAGGTATATATGGATGATTTTACTCCATACGAAGAGGAGTTTGATCCAGCATTGGAAACACTAGAAAAAGTCCTACAACGTTGTATAGATACCAGGATTTGTCTAAGCCATGAAAAATGCTACATGATGATGACAGAAGGACTTATTATAGGACACTTTATTTCAGCAGCTGGCATTCAGGTAGACCCAGCCAAAATCCAAATACTTTTGCTTATTCCTACTCCTACTACTCAAACAGAGGTACGTAGTTTTCTTGGATTCTCTAGTTATTACAGAAGATTTATAGAACATTATTCATGTATTACTGCACCATTGTATGCATTAACGGGTAATATTGATTTCCTTTGGATAGAAAAATGCGAACGTGCTTTGAATGACCTGAAAAAGCTTGTATCTACAGCCCCAGTCCTTTGCGGACCAAACTGGGATTTGCCATTCCAGATATCATCCGATGCCTCAGATACAGCAATTGGAGCGGTCCTTGGTCAGGAGGAGGATAGAAAACCATACGCTATTTATTACATTAGCAAAAATCTATCCCCTGCTGAATTAAATTATACTGTAACTGAAAAGGAATTCTTAGCTTTTATACATGCTATCAATAAATTCAGACATTACATCACTGGATATCCCGTTATCTTGTACACAGATCATTCTGCTATAAAGTATTTAGAAAATAAACCTGTCACAAACGACAGAATAACCAGATGGCTGATTTTATTGCAGGAGTTCGACATTACAATCAAGGATCGACCTGGCAAAGAAAACCCGGTAGCTGATTTCCTCTCAAGAATGCCAAAACCAGTCGATGCAGCGATAGTTGAAGATCAGTTTCCAGATGAGCATCTCTTTGCTGTTGCTGTTCAAACACCCTGGTATGCTGATGTCACCAATTACCTAGCAGTAGGTAAGTTACCAAAACATCTAACCCCTAATGAGCAAAAACAGATTGTCTAGCGAAGTACTAGATTTTCCTGGATTGGAGGTTATTTGTTTCACACAGGGGCAGACATGCAAATCAGGTGGTGCGTTTGACAAGATGAAATCTTTGATATCTTGAAAGCATGCCATGACCAACCATGTGGTGGACATTTTGTTGATCGCAGGACTGCACATAAAGTGTTACATACAGGGTATTATTGGCCCACAATTTTTAAAGATGCAAAGAAATTTGTCCAAGCATGTGATAGTTGCCAGAGGGCGGGACGCCCTAGTCACTCAGATGAGATGCCCTTGAAACCACAGAGATTCATTGAACCATTTGAGCGATGGGCCCTTGATTTCATGGGGCCAATCAACCCACCATCAAACCAGAAAACATACATTCTAGTGGCAACAGAATATGTCACCAAGTGGGTTGAAGCAGAAGCCTTGCCCAGAGCTACAGAAGAATCTGTTATACAGTTCCTGCTCCAGCTATTTGTGCGCTATGGCCTCCCTAGAGAGATAATCACAGATGGAGGGCCACAATTTGTTGGAAACAGAATAGCGGAAACACTCAACAATTATCATGTTCAGCACAAAATGACCTCCCCATATCACCCACAGGCAAATGGGCAAATAGAAAGCAGCAACAAGATAATAGAAATAATTCTAAACAAAACAGTTGCATCACATAGACGCGATTGGGCTGCCAAACTACCAGAAGCACTGCGGGCTTATAGAACAACATGGAGAAGCACCACTGGCCACTCACCTTACTAGCTTATGTTTGGAAAACAACCTATTTTTCCTATAGAATTTGAAATCCAGACATTACAGAAACACAAGAAGTGGGGTTAGACTTAACCGAGGCACAAACTAATCGATTGCAACAGATTAATGAGCTGGATGAAATTAGACTTTCTGCACTTCAACATACTGCCTTGATACAGCAGCAAAGAGCTAAGTGGCATGATGCTCTCATCAAAATCAGAGTCTTCCATGAAGGATACTGGGCTCTTTTATATGACTCTAGATTTCAGGACTTCCCCGAGAAACTCCAGACTCATTGGTTGGGACCATATGAAATCCAGAAAGTACATGACAATGGTACCCTCACACTGATTACCATTGATGGTTTTGGGTATACCTTTAAGGCAAACGGCCATCGAGTCTGTCTCTATCGCAAACCACTTACCTGGGAGTCCTTCTGCCAACAATTACGCCAAGATACAGATATGGAGATCCTACGGGAGGAAGACAAGTCTCCTCCACCAGTAACTCACTAAGAAGTTTATTTTTCCTTACAATTTGTATATAAGTGTTAGAATTATTTTTGTACATTTGACAGCATTTTTGATTTTTGTTGTTCCTTTCCAAAAGGAACAACAGTTTTGATTTTTTGTTCCTTTTCCAAAAGGAACACGCTTTTCAATTTTTCTGTTCTTTTTCAAAAGAACAACACTTTTGATTTTTGTTGTTCTTTTCCAAGGAACAACACTTTTGATTTTTGATGTTCCTTTCCAAAGAAACACTTGTTGATTTTTTGTTTCTTTCCAAAGAAACATCACTTTTTGATTTTGCTGTTCATTTTCCAAAGGAACAACACTTTTGATTTTTGCTGTTCCTTTTCCAAAAGGAACAACACTTTTGATTTTTGTTGTTCCTTTTCCAAAAGGAACAACACTTGTGATTTGTTGTTGTTCCTTTTCCAAAAGGAACAACACTTGTGATTTGTTGCTATCCCTTTTCCAAAAGGAACAACACTTGTGATTTTTGTTGTTCCTTTTCCAAAAGGAACAACACTTGTGATTTTTACTGTTCCTTTTCCAAAAGGAACAACACTTCTGATTTTTGCTGTTCCTTTTCCAAAAGGAACAACACTTGTGATTTTTGCTGTTCCTTTTCCAAAAGGAACAACACTTATGATTTTTGTTGTTCCTTTCTCAAAACGAACAGCATTTGTGTGTTTTTGCTGTCTCCACAAGAAACAACATTGTTTGATTTTTTCCAGTCCTCTTCCAAAGGAACGGCACTTGTTTGATTTTACTAAACGGCACCAGTGATTCCCACTGCTCCTTTCTTCAAACGAGCAACCATTGTTGTGCCCTTCCTTGAAAAAGCACTACTCATAAGATTTGAAACAGTTTGTTCCTTCTCAAGGATGCGGAATGATGATGATCTTTCGAGTCTTTTTGAATACAGCTATTTACTTATGTGATGAAAACAAAAGCATAGTATACAGAAATCGGTAAATCACAAATCGCTATCCTTATAAGTAACTGCCCTGAATTGGTGAAAGCACGTAAGGAAAAGATATGCTTATTTATCACCTTTTGTTGCCATTGTTCCACTAACTCTGTTTTGATTGGCTATCTCTATCATGCTGATTCTTTTATCTATTTTTATCATTTCATCAATAAGATCAAAGAGTCTATACCTTCCTATTGGGGTTTTAAGACTTCTTCCACCATTCCTACTCTTAAGGAGTGTTGAACCACCCTTTGTGTATAAAGAGGAAAGGTTCTCTATTAAAATCAAGAAAAAAAAAAACAAATAAGCAAAGCAGTTTTGTCAAAATTGCAGGATAGGGAGTCTCATTACGAGCTGGCCTACCATGATCATCAGGATGGAAGTGAAGTGGCATTCCCATTAGGGCCACCACACCCCGCAAATGGTCCAGGAGATATATCAAAATAAATAAATAACCCTTGGAACAGGAGGTCTCACCACGAGCCGGCCTGCCCACTATTCTCTCCTTCCTCGTGAATGGCACTATGACTAACTGGTTACCAAGCCTGCATAGTGGCCTACAGTTTTGACATCATATAACACTTCCTCGCATACACAAAGGACTATGGTTCCCAGGGTGAAACAAACAACTCTGCCAAGGTTATGGACACCTGTCGGCAGCAGACATCTGTTAAATGGTATTGAAGTCGTAACCTTTACACCAATGGGTAAGGAAATTAGAATCTTTGTATCTTATGACGTGATAATTTAATTACCCAACCATATACCGCATGACTATTTATTACTGCCAATCATTACGGAGCTAGTGACAGTGACCACATGAGACTCACTAATTATGGCAAATGTCTATTCCCGAACTTCCATCAACTGACCGTAGTCGCTTATGCATTAAAAGCGATTTACCTTTTCACCTTGATTCCAGTAATACGTTGTTTTTGCGGACATGGCATATTTTCATAAGTTTTTCCATAAAGCCCTCGCAGACGAAGCAGACGCAGCTCCTTCATTTGACGGCTGGGATATCCTATCATATTGCGGGGGGGGGGGGGGGGGGGGGGGAGAGTAACCTCATCATTCCCCAAAATACGTGTCAGCTCGTTATTCGAAAATATCTTGTACTCGAGCACAACATGGCTCAACGGTATGATCATTTTCCATTTTGTTTTCTTCTGCATGAATCGTTGTTCGAAGTATTTCCATTGTATACGCCATTGCATTTGAATTTGAGCGAGAAAAACGCCACCAGCTTCTCTGTGTCTCAACGAACAGCTGCTATTCCTTTGAGAATTTGCAAGAGAAGCCATGGGAGGAAGGTCAGTCCACAGAGAACCACCAACATTGACCGTTTGAGCTACAGCCCGAAGAATTCTAAAGAAAGCAGGATGGTTGACTTACCTCAACTGCCTGAAGGAGTCTAACGAAACTGTGGTGAAGGAATTTTTACAAAACCTGCAGGAAGAACACTCTACAATCAGAGGAAAACGAATAGAGGTCACAGACAATATAATAGCAAAAGTCACACTAGCCATAGGACCAATATGGACAATAAAAAAGGAAAGGCTGCAGAAGATTGTGGAAATCTTTTAGGATGAAGGCCAGAATTTAACAGTTCGTAGAAAAGGGGTGCTACCAGCAACGCTAGGAGAGCCATGGGCGGAATTGGCGAAAATTGTCCAGAGCTACATTACTTACGAGGGCAGAAAAGACGTGGTAAGACCACGACTCCTAAAACTCCTAGCTGTCTTAAAACAAAAATGTTCTGTGAATTTACCTGCATTGCTTAATTTGCTATTACATGATGTGTCACGAAGTATGAAAAAGGCACAACACAAAGAATCTGTGGTTAGCCACCACGGATTAATTTGCTTGATAGTAAGCCATAGTCTTACCCAGCAGCATAGCAGCTGGGAAGAACTAATTGATATTATTAATGAAAGGACAGCCACATCTGGACGCCCAGAAAAACGAAAACAAACCACTAGCACACCCCAACGCCCTGAGAAACAAAAGAAGGATGCTTGCACATAAGTGCAAGCTGAAAAACAAGTCGAAAACCAACTTGAAGAACAACCCGACATTGGTACATCTGAACAACCAGCAAAACATAGAAAGTCGGCATGGCTTGCAGGGATACAAGCAGAGCTAAAGAAACCCTGGGCTCGTACGAGCCAAGCAATAGAGATTATAGATGAGCAATCGGCAGAGACCGATACAAAAGAAGAAAGTAACGAGGACGAAGAACAGTCCACAGGGACAGAGGTAGAAGAAGAAAATAGCAGAGAAACAGAGTAGTCCACCAAAGAGGAAACATAAATAGAAGGAGAAGAAGAACAGGATGAAGAAGAAGGAGACGAGACGGAAGAAGTTGAGCAGCCCGAACAGGAGGAAGAAATGGAACAGCAGGGGGGAAGCCCAGTACAGAACCCGATAGGGGAAGATGAATTGGCCAATATTTTGGCCAATATGGGCGAGTATGGCCAGCCCCTGAGTCCATCCAACCTCTAGACCAGAGAAGAAAGCCAGGAAAAAGATGCACCCAAGGAAGTGCATGCGGAAGAAGCAGAAATAGAAATTTCACCCGTCCATGATGAGAAGAAAACAGAAGATATTAGGCAGGAACAGCCTGTTCCTAGTCAGAAGGCACCAGAGGAGAATCCGGAGGAAATAAGGGCAGAGGAAGAATTGGCCCAGGAAACAGTAGAGCCAAGAAAGGTTCTTACCCCGGATCGGCCACCTCAAGAAGAAAATTCGGAAATTAGTCACACTCTAACCCGCGGCAAACAGTCAGCTATTCTTTCTGAGAAGATGAGAGAAATAAGGGAATTGCAAAAAGAAAAAGGGACACTGTTAAACGTGATAGTCAGGCTTCGCCAGCAGATAAGGCTTCTAAAAGCAAGACAAAGGGGGGTAAGGACCTCAACAAGAAAAGGTTCGGACACGCCAATAAGACCCCGTAAGAATAAGAGGCGAAGAACTGGGAGCCGTTCCACTACCCAAAACCCTGACAGGAGCCAAACTAGCAGTTAAGAAATGTCAACCTATCAGAAAGCCAAGCCTTCGAAGGATGGCGAAAGGAGCAAGAGAAAGTTGCCAAGGTAACCAGTATATTAGATGTAGTTATTAAACAAATGGATACCTTGTGTGCTCTGTACAATGATGCTTTAGCATGTAGGGCCCCTGCCAAAAATTATGCCCTGTTTCTAATGGAAAGATACTTGCAATTGAAAATTAAGGCCGTTAGGGCAGGTGCTCCTATAGAAATTAATACTATAGATGATTTTATAAACTGCTGTAAGCATTATGGGGTAAAATTACAAGGTTATTGTGTGAATTTTATCTGCATAACCTTGTACTAGAATAAGAAACCGAGCTAAACCCTGGCCCTTTTGTTGGAGACATTCAATTACAAGCATTCATTTCATTTGCAGTCAATCAAAATAAATGGCTCAAAGCCTACAATGCATTTCAGAGACAAGAAAACGGATTAGACCTATGGGTAAGAGCTGAACCTAGAGACCCGGAACAGTTATGGAGAAGTCATAGAAATCTCATGAGGACTCCGGGGGTGATTGAAGCACTGGGACCCATGCATGATTCAATCATTCGGCAAGGGCTTGAGTTCTTTGCTTCTATCAAAGACCCTGCCATTGAAGCAGCTAAATTTCGATATCGAGTGTCTAATCCGAACATTCAGCTCAGAGAGCCATTTAAGTATGAAAATTTCAAGCTTGCTGCTAACCGATTCCCCCTCTATGGTGAAATTATTTTGAGGGCAGGGCCATCCTGGTTAGGATATAGGTTCAGGAGTCCAATCATTTGGGATCTTGCACCTGGATACCAAGCCTTGTATGAGATGCCCGAGGGCCAGACGAGCCATTTCTTTGATCATCTAGTTTCGCATCATGGATGTAGGCCTCCACACAAGGTTCCATCTCCAGCCTACTCCCTCACTGCTCTACATGTCAACTATAATGTTTTCATGAGGCCATGAAAAAGGGTAAGCTCGGGGGTGTGTGGAGTACCAAGGAAGGTATGTTTTGATGGTCATTTCGGTATCTTTTCATGAAAACTCAAAAGCATTTTGCATGGGAAACTTAGATAATAATAAGAACTTATAAAAAAACACGAGAAATTAATAAGAAGCATTGATAAACGTTGTTTCTATGTGCAGGAGGGTGAAGAAGCGAAAGGTGGCCATCCAAAAAGAAAAGATAAAGACGAGCTAACTGCTGTCCCTGTGATGGGAGACCGGAAGCGAACCAGATTGACACAGATCAGCCCAAAATAGGACACGGAGATACCAGTGCGGAACAGAAGAAGGAAGAAGTAACGCAACATTAATGATTCTCCGTATCCCTCAGGATATTAGATCCTGAGGGATCGCTGTTTTAACCTATTTCTGTATCTAGATGTCTCCGCTGTCCCTCTTATAAAAAGGGATAGCATTGTTGGTTACGGGGGTAATTTTCTGAAAAGGGTGTAAATTCTTTGAAGAAAGATCTGGACTATGATCTTTATGTTCTGTTGAAGACTTGAGTTTCTGTACTTTTATTGCATGCTTTAATACAGACTTGTTCACTTTTTATCTTTGAGCCTGGATTCATCTTAAGCAGTGTACCCCTGGAGGCTAAGGGCCCGGCCCTAGAGGACACTTGCTATTTTCAGACTCTCTAAACATGAAAAGATTGTCGAGTGCTTGCCCTTTCCAGCTCGTTAACAGATTGGAAATGATATCTCTCTTGTATTATTTTACGCTTTTTTGGGCTTGAGAGATTAGTTTACGAAAAAGAACTTGTGGAGTTTTCTTTTTGTCCTTTTTCAAACTCTCTAAACATGAAAAGGATTGAGTTATATTTGTCGCTAAACTCGTTAGAAACATCAAATAGCAACACACTTGTCCATCTAGACAAGACCAAGTTTCACCTTCGCTAGACTCGTTAAAGCATAAAATAGCGATGGATTCACCTGAAGGGTGAAATTATACAACAAGCATATGTTATCCTCCTCAAGCTTGATAAAAATAAAGAGGTATTGGTCAGCAATGACTAGGGAGATTGGAAAAAGGGGAAAACAATATGGTAGCAAGTCGCTCTTGAACATGACACTTTCACCTCATCACCGTGACTATGTGGGTTGGGTCATTCAGCTTGATGGTTATCACACTGTTGGTCTATCATGCCATCCATTAATTTATTTTGGTTCAATGCTACCAATTCATTTTAGTGTCACCGACATGTTCAAAGAAGTCATTCAGTTCAAACTTCATCCTTTGCAATACCGTAAACCTTCATTTTCATGACTGCCATTCTTAAACCTTCTGTCGTCAGTTGATTTTCATCTCCAAAATCATTTACCTCGTTTCGTGTCATTGATGTGGGATACATCAAGGCCCTCTTATGACGAGTCGCTTCTTGTCGACATCAGCACATTATCCAAGAAGTTGACTTAGAAATACCCCTTCAGTACCTTGAGGCTTGCATACATCAATGGTATGTTTCTTGCTTTTGGGGATAGGTAAACATCATTGGCCTTCGACTGAAAGACTTTGTATGGTGTTCGACATCAAATCATTTATTCACACCATGCAAAATGTAGTGTAGTACCTTGAGGTTCATTATCATTATCGTTGATTCCTCTCGTGTCTGTTAACGGCTTACATCATTGGATGGTAATCAAATGATGTCTTCCCATGTTCGACTTCATATCATCTATTCACATGGTTAGACGTATACTTGAGCGAAATATTGAACGAGATTGAAGACCCCGAATCTAGTTTCATCCATCTGGGCTATGGTATTTTCAGGAGTACTACATCAAATGTAAAATGGCCTTACATTCATGGTCACCCATTCATGGGTCTATATCTGTAGATGACTATATTTGTACATGTAATGAAAGTTTATAAGTTGAGCATGGGTATGCCTTCCCTCAGAAGTTCATGAGAAAAGATCAAATTGTCATGATATATGTATTGTAATTGATGCAAGTCACCTTCCACTTCGAAACCTCCTCTTCACATGGTAAAGCATTTCACTCAACATATATATTTTTGACTTCATGTTTTTGGGGGAAGTGTTATAAGTGTTATAGATCCATTTGTGCACATCACTCCCATATTATAGATCAGTGCTTTAGGGCCCATCAAACCCTAATTTAGTTGTTACATGCCCTAAAGAAATCAAACATCATAATTCCTAGCTTCCCAAGAAGTTCTATGACAGAAAGCATCCAAAAATTGTCTCTAAGATGATCAACACAGGTAGATACACTACTAGGGTGCACTGCAGTGTAGCCCAGTACACTACCAGGGTGTGTTGGGCGCATTTGAGCGAAATCTACATGGGGGTTTGGAATATTCTTATCCATAGGATGCCTCTAGAAGTTTCCTAAGGCTATCTACTCCTTTGGGCTCAAAATTGGATGAGGGAGGGAGTTAAGGAACATCAATCCATTTATCCCTTCCTCCATGGAACTAAATCCTAAGTTTGGGAGGGCATTCATTATCACCATGTATGGCATAACTTCCTTCATTCACCTATAAATTACCACTCATCTAAGTGATCAGGGGCTGAATATCATTGAATTATAGGGAGATGCTATTAGTATGAGACTTGAGTTGATTTCAAGAATTGTAATGATGTCAAAATGTCTTGCTTGTTATGAGGAGAGGATGGGATTGAACTAGAGGAGTGATATTGAATCAAGAAAATTGGGTTGTAACTCTTCCTTTTACTAATAAAGTGTTCAAAGATTTTTCCATATGCTTGTATTGTCCATTGATGCTTTCATATGCGTATTATGTACTTGATTCCATGCTATGTTTAATCAATAGATCATTATCATATGCTTTGATCAGTTTTTGATTTTTGTCTGTGTGCAAGTACTTTTCAAGTGGATTAAGCATGGAAAGTAGTGACAGAATTGGTCAAGTGGGATAAGGAGTAAGTGGAAGCTTCAAGTAGGCTTCTTTACTATCTTATTTAATCTATTGGTCATAGAGAAAGTAGAGAATACTTTGCACTGTTGTTATAGACTTAGCTACTAGTCTAGGGGTTTAAGCGTTTACCCGTAGACACTAAAACTTCCCAAAACACCAGGAAAAACCGTGAATCTCGCATGCTCTCAAGTTGTTATCAGTCGGATAATGAACCCGCGTGATATGGATGCACACCGTAGGATATGGGGATAGGAGATCGGATGACTGTCGCACGGTTAAGATGCACGGAGGGAATTGGGAAAGGGATTTGCAGGGCCTGTAGTTTAATTACACAGAAATGTAATTAATTAACTAATAAATTCAGGTTTTTTTAACATAAGCAGTGAGTTAATAATGTGGGGCCAGGGGTTATGTGGCGGGGTTTTTTAACAACACCAAGGTTTGGTGGGTTAAAAAGGTTTGTCAAGGAAATATGAAGAGGGGGAGTAAATTAGCTAAAGCGGGGGCATAAAACTTAGGATAAAGGGGTTTCTATGGGTTTTGAAGGGAAATAGGGAAATTAATAAGGAGGGAAGGTAATATTTACAATGGGCAATGGATGGGGAAGGTAATATTTACAATGGGCAATGGATGGGGAAGGTAATATTTACAATGGGGAATGGGTTTCACACTAGGGAGAAGGGGTTTTGGGTGGGGTATGATTTTTGAAGGGTAATTACTAGGGAAATGTGTGAAACCAAGGGGTAAGGATCAAAATGAAGGGAAAAGGGATTTATAAGTGATGAAGGGATAATGGGGAAATTAGCAAATAAGCATATGGGGGTGCAGTGAAATGAAGGGAAATTAGTTAAACATGCTTGTGAATATCCTTTCTTTCTCACATTTCCTCCTACATATGAAACATAGGATTAAGCATGATAAATGTGTTTTTGACTCAATAACCTTGTGCACTTGCAACCTTTCTCCTACCTACCCTTTATTTATCCTAACATTTTCTCTTCATTTTATTGGGTGCAGTTGAGCTTACTGACCCTTTATTTCCTTTTCTTTTGACAAGAAAACTATCTAATTCCAACCTTATAACTTCCAATGGCTCAGATTAAACTGATGAGCTCATTTTATTCTCTACCTAACTATTGATCTACCAATGTTAAACAGTTTGGCTAGATCTTTATTCTCTATATATTAACATAAAATTTAAAACATGAATGCTTCAAGCTTAAGCTATTTGACCATCATGGATTGTGGCATTTCTGACAAGCTGCACACAAGCTTATTTTGCATAATAAAGTAAAAAGTAGTGGCACTTGAATTTGCACACTTTCATGATCTGTTTTATTTCTTTTTGGGGTTCATATTTGCACATACCCTCTTTAAATTTTTTAGCTTTCAATATGGAAAATATTTTGCAGAAAGAAAAAGTATGTACAATATTACAAGACTAACCATAGCCAATTCAAAGAATCCTATTATTATAGGACCCTAACACAGTGATCAGTGCTTATCAAACAGAGCCATTTACCTCTACTTGTTGATTGATTTCCCTAGTGTATTTTTTATTTTTTAAGTGCCAGAGTGTTATCACCAAGACTTTAATAAACATCATTTTAAAATTTATTGATAAAATTTATCAGCCACTGTGGCTACATCTAGCCCTTGTTGTTAATCTAGACAGTTGTTAGGAATTCCCCCACTCATTGTGGAGGATCTGACGAGCCCCAGTGAACTAGATTCCCCATATTCGAGCAATCAGTCTCCGAGATCTAACACTGGATCAGTTTGGACATCCCATGATTCAAGCTTACCAGAGGATTTCTTTACTGAAGGATTTATTCCTCCATACAATCCTCATATCACGAATCTGTTGGGACCACTCTTGGTTCCCATTTCATTTTTACCTCCTTTGTATCCCATTGGAACATTTGCACCCATCCCATCGATGACTAAAGGGCCGTGGGATTTTGTGGACACTTTTGGTCCACCACCACTTCCCTAGTCAACTGTCAGTACCACACCTCTAATGGTGAAACCTTCTATCCCATCTATCCCAAGTTCAAACACTATCATGACACCCATCACGAGTAGAACCTAGTACATTCTAGGTTCCACCCCTTTCATGTTAGCCCCTAGACCTTCGAGAAGTGCTACATATAACGATCGTTATAATTCTCAATATAGCACGGTTCACACAGGTCCCTTCAACCAACTCTATGGTTGGAATCCATTGTATAGTTCTAACACCCAGATTCAGGTACTTGGGGGCATAGTTCCCAATATGCGTATACCGGCCAGGAGTATAACAATTCTCATCTATTTTTAGGTCTGCATGGTCAGTCATTGATTGAAATGAACCCTCCTTATGTCAGTCAAGGACCTATGGTTAGTTATGTGGCGAGCAGGAACCCTCAACAAGGTCCAAATCAATCCATAGGCACCCTACTCACAAACTCAAATGAGTCAAGGGGGCACTCCTTATCCTGGGGACATTTCCATCCCCCAACCTAAAACCCCTATGGAAACCCATAATACAATACTATACCCCAAGGCACTTACTATACCACCCAGCCTATGTATAATATTGGAAACAACATGATGGGAGGATTGCAAGGATCCTAAAATCATATGTCATCGCCTTGGTCTGATGTGGGGGCATCAAACACCTTGACTTTATTGGCAACATTTGATATCCCCAAATTGTACAAACTCACAAATGACCTCATCTATCACAACTAACTTTGGCCACCAATCCTGCATAAAATATCGACAAACATCCTGAAGTTTGAAGGGAAATAAGCGGAGGATCTGGGTACACACATCACCACTTATCATTTATGGTGTGTTTTCAAATCCATGGTGGATGATAGTATCCAGCTACAGATCTTTCCCCACACCCTTACTGGCAATGCAGACAAGTGGTACATTAAGTTGCCATGCGTGTTAGTCAATACGTTTAGCGCTTTAGTGATGGAATTCTTAAAGCACTTCCATCTACCCATCCACTATGAAACTGGGACGGAACTCCTCACTTCATTACATCAGGACACCGACACCCACATCTCTGGTCATATACATGAATGGATATGTAGGTGGAGGTTAGTCAAAGCTCCCCTCCTAGACTATCTACTAGTAGATTAGTTCTGCAAGTCTCTGCTCCCCCAAATCACTAAATATGTCGCCCTAGGTGGTGTGGTCATGGAAGACCAATCCATTCATCATGACCAACACTTAGATTTGATATATTCACATTCTATCACTTTCTACGATTTCATTCCCAATGCTCGTTGCAACTCCAATGCTCCCGCTACTTAGCAACCTAGAGCGCATGTTGATGGGATTATCGAAGCAACCTCCAAGGCTGCTATAAAACAACTTAGCAGTCACATTTACCAGTTCTCAATTGACCCCTCTACCAAATCTACTGCTTTTCCTACCACCATGATAAACTTTGTGTAGTCTACACAAAAACCTGGTGGTAAGAACAAGAAGAATAAGAAAAAGACCAGTCCTTCTAAAGAGCAGTCAACAAAGCAGTACAACCCAAAGCAGAAGGTGGTTGTGCCTTCTAATGATGGAAAGCACAAACCCACCCAGTTCCCTTGCAAAATCTGTGTTGAAGACCACATGACATATCGTTGTTCGTGTCTTTAGGAATGCACAAATTTCATCGCTAAAAAGGACACCAGTAGGACCCTTATGGCCTGTTTCATGGAGATCTAAGCCCGAAACACTCTTTACTAGTTATTAGTGCGATGTTTATAGATTTACTTAGAAAGGTCTTTTACACAAACATTCATTAGCTTTACTCAGTTTTCATACTTAGATTAACCACATATTTACATGTATTCAAAATGTAAACATAGGCATATAGATGAAACAGTAATATCAATTATTCAATAAACTAGATCCGCGATACTTTAGATTAACATAGAATTGCATCAAAGAAACTTATCTTTGTTCACTTTCTTCACCATTACATTCAGATCTGCCCTGTGCACTCAGCTATAGGGGTCCATGCACACAGCTATAGAGTCTCTATCCACTACCCATACTCTCAACTCAGACTTACAGACACTTCCTAATTGCTCTTCTCAAAAACCCATTACATTAAGATCATAACCAAAACTTAGATACCTCTACCTATAGAACCTCACTCTATTTATACCTCTCCATGGACTGTGATCCATGGGCGGGCAGACTCAACTTACATTTCTTTACATTATTCTTGGGCAGACTACCCTTTGACTTTGACCTACTACAAATCACGCTCCGCACTTCTCGCGGAATCTTTACCTTTATCTTTACCAAAATTGTGGGCTTCGTGCCCTATGACTATTGCGCGGGGCTTCCGCTACCCAACAGTCCCCCAACACAATCCTCGTGACTTGTCCCAAGTCACTCGTTGGTGTGGCGAGACACACTACCATGGTTCACCTGCCTCGGAGTGACACTCGTTATTTCACTGCTTCTTCATTGTCTCTTATGATGCTTTATCTGTCTCCTGCTGTGTTGTTGTGATCCATCCTTACAATCGATAGTGCTCATTCTGCTCTACTCGGTCAACATAGAACACCCTATGCTAGGATTTTAGCTTTAGTGGGTGAGCCCCATTTGGGACCTCCTTGTATCACTGTTTCCAATTTCGACCTTCGTATCTGCTTGTCGTACTGTCTGCTGCAGCTTGTGTTGCAATTTTGCAAGACCTGTGCTACTGTCCGCGAGATCCCAATCCTCAATGTATTTTAAAGGCGACTTAGGAAATTTTTGTCTATCCATGGTCTTTGTTCATCCATCCTTTTGCCTCTCTATTGTGGTTGGTCGACCCGCCCCTAAATGGGGTGATGGCCTCTTGATCAATTCTACTTCGCATCTCCCTTTTTCCGGTACATCCCCTACTGTGGATGTTGTCTTCTGTGGAACACCCATAGCTATCAACAACATACACATCAAATAGCCCTACTGCTCCATTGGCCATTTCACTATCTTCGGGCTTACTCCTTGTGTAGAGAGAATAAACAGCTCTATGTCGATGCTTCTCATGTCATCCCCTGAAGTGTAAGTCGCTAGGTGGATGCCCCTTGGGAATATATAAGCAATTCAAATTTAAAATTCATTGGTTCCTGCTTGTTCTAGTGACCTCATGCAAACTTTGTGGTAGCTTGTTCGATATCAAACTCGTACTTCCTCTCTTAATTACCCGCCACCCACTCCCTTTTGCCATAATGCAGACATCTTGTCATGAACAATGACAGGAATGGTCACCTTTCTTTGTATTAATGTATCGATGTAATTTTTATCGCGCAACTACAAGCCAAAACAACACATAGCCTAGTCCTCATGCCTCTTTCCCCCAGATTGCTTTACCATCTCGTGCTCTCTTTCAACTGGTTGGAGTGGTGAGACTGTCCCTCGAACAGTTAGTCAAGCGGCCTGGCCGCCCATGTAGAACTTTAGGCGACTACCATTCACTCGACCTTAAAAGAGGTCTCCATTGAGTTTGGAAAACTGAACCACTCCCCCATCAATAACTTCTTCGATGATATAGGGCCCTGACCAATGCATTCAGAGTTTGCCAGGGAATTTCTCAAACTTACAGTCTTATAGAAACACTAGATCATTCTCCTTGAAGGTGCGCAACTTAATGTGGCAATCGTGCCACGCTTTCTCACGATGCTTTTGTACTTGCTGATGGAATCTAACCAAAAATCATTCATCTTCCATTTCAGCTAGCTGCATGAGCCTTTCCTCCAAAGCCGCATAGTCTCCCATACCTGTGACTACCGCAATCTGCAGACTAGGCACAATTTATTCCATAGGCATGATGACCTCCTTGCCATAGACTAACCAAAACTGTGTTTGGCTCGTCAACTTCTTAAACGTGGTGCGGTATGGCCATAGCACAGTAGGGATGCACAAGTCCCAATCATTTCGCTGCACATTATAAACCTTGGTCAATGCGGTCTCCAAGATTTTGTTGAATGCCTCAACTATCCCATTCGCTTGCGAGTGATATGGTGTATTGCTGGTGATATATTTCGAATTCCTTAGTGAGCATGCTGATTGTTTCATTCAAGAAATGCGTACGCCGATCACTCATGAGAATTTTGGGACATCCAAACCTTGTCATTATGTTTTTGAACAAAAATTTCGCAGCTATTATAGCTGTACAATCCTTGACCGGTTGTGCCTCTACCCATCAGGTCAAATATTCTATCGCGGTGATGATATAGTGAGTGCCTGTCTTTCCTTGCGGCTCAATAGGTCTACGAAATTGATTACCCACTTTTCAAATGGTTGTAGCATCATTTGTAGCTGAAGCGGCATTTCATCTCTCCATGATGGTTTCCCCGTCCGTGGCATACGTTTCAAGCTCGACTGTATGCTTTCGAATATTGGTGCAGAGTGGGCCACATAATCCTACGTGAAGAATCTTCTGAGCTATGGCATGACCTATATAATGTCTGCCAGAAACCCCCCCATGTGTTTCGGTGAGGATTTGACCTCGCTTGAATTCCAGGACATACCTAAACAGTGTTTCATAGTAGCCCATTTTGTAGAAGTGGACTGCAATCACGGTGAAGTCTGTTGTGCATATTACCAATTCCTTCTTTTGCTAAGTGGAATATCCCCACAATGTGGTTCCTGTAGTTAAGAAATGGATTATATCCTCAAAGTGACCATCTGCTATGCGCACCGCATATAGTTGTGCATCCAGGAGTCCATCCTCTAGATTTGTGGGTTCTCCGCTGGTCTCAATTTGGTACATGTGATCTAGGCCTACTTGTAGATGTCCTGGCTTTACGACAACCTCAAATTCATATTCCTCGAATAACAGTAACCATCTATAAATGCGCCCCCCAACACAGGCTTGTTCACTAGGTATTTTAATGCCAAGTGATCAATATACATCTTGAAGTGGCCTCTAAGCAGATAGTGGTGGAATTTTTGAAGCACGTATACCATTACTAATCCCTCGCGCTCGGTAGTGGAGTAATTCTTCTTGGCTTTTGACAACTGATGACTGGCAAATGCAATCCAGTGATCAATCCCCTTTGCTCCTGGATGCATAAGTACAACCCCCAGTGCGATACACGACGTGTCGACATGCACGTGAAACTCAACATCCCATTTCGAAAAGACCAATATAGGAGCTGATGGCATCTTTTCCTTGAGCATCTCCATACTTTTGTTGCATTCCTCATTCCAACAATATGTAGCATCCTTCTTCAGCAATTGTTCCATTAGCATTGTAATCTGGGAATATCTTTTGGTGAACTTCCGATAGTAGCTTGTGTGTCGTAGTGTGGTGTGTAGTTGCTTGACACTTCGTGCCGCTTATAGATTGAGGATGACAGTGATCTTTGCTGGATCCACCATCAGGCCTTGCTTACAAACTACATGGCCTAGTAGGTTCCCAAATGAGACAAGGAAAGTAGACTTCTTTAAGTTAAGCACAATCTAGTGTCAACGACAAGTAATCAGCATCAATCGTAAGCTCGCTACATGTTTTTTAGCCAATCCAAACACGGTCCAATCATCAAGACAAACTTCTAAGAACTTGTGTATAAATTATTTGAATGCCACTATGATGAAAAGAAAATCTTGGGGTAAACCCAAAATCCATTTTCATATATAAATCTCGATCCTAGGACCTGTGGTTTCTGTCCCAATAAGCCTTGTTGGAAGCGGTTTAGGCTTTAATCCATTTAAACACAACGGTTGAATGCCTTTTATAACCATCGGAAACATACAAAACACATGCTGAGTATTGAGATCTCGTGGCCACATGGTAATACCATACATAGCAACAGATGGATTTAAAAAAATATAATAGGGCGCCGCTATAGATCTTGACGGCCCACATACCCAACTTCTAAGTTCACCTCGGATGTAAAAATGGAGCTCCAGAAAATTCATTGTGGTCCTCTACCATGTAATCAGGCTTCAAATCATCCTCGGCTTTCCCATGAGTGCACCATCTTGAAATATCAAAAAACCAGGAAATGAATCTGTGCCATGCTAGAGTTCCTTCGCTCATGGCCCAAAATATATGAGTACGTAACAAAGAATATTCAACTCGTAAATGTAAATTATAAAACACCATCACACAACACGCAGTAAATCAACATAATATGTATATTCGATTATATACAAACACAATATAACTAAGGCATTGCAGCCTTAGTCACAATATCGACACTGTTTACATTTTTTTCTCACTCACAAATACCTGTCTATATCTATCACTCTAGATATTTTCACGCTCTCAATCTATGTCTTATATGCATAAGAAATGTTAAATAAGAAGGATCCGATCAGAACCGATCCTTGTTTTTCTCTAATAAAACTCTCCAAATACATGCACGCAGCTAACAATAGTAAGTCGTATCCATCTTATCCATTATAAAGCAGATTTTCTTCGTTCAGCTACGCTATCCACGTCCTCCTCGCTCCAGGATCTGGATTCATGCTTATCTTAATGCAATGATCACATCTTTTCCGTTTTAAATCTGTTTTAAAGCAAATTTTCCATATTTTTCCTCCTTCAATTCAGCTCCTCTGATCCACATACTCTTCGCTCGGCTTCGGATTCGGGTTCCTCTTCAATTTACGAGGGTTTAGATGCTCCTACATCACACTACCACTATTCGTGAAAATATCGCTGGCACATTCTTTAGTCCAAAAGGCATCACTGTGTGTTGGAAGTAACCCCATTTAGTGGTGAACATCGTTTTGCTCCTGTCTTCTGGCACGATCTTGATCTGGTGGTATCCTGAGAACCCGTCCATGGAGTAGGCTTCCTGCCCCCCACATTTTCTAATACCTCATCTTTAAACAGAGTTGGAAATGGATCATTTACGCAAGCATCATTGAGCTTCCGGAAGTCCACGTAGATAAAAATCTCACCCTTCTATTTCTTATCCTGCACAACCATAAGACTTACCAAATCGGACTCCTTGACTGGTTCAACGATTCTGGCTACCAACATCTTGTCGAGTTCTTCGAAAACTTTTTCTTTATATTTTGGGTTCAATCGGTAGGGTTGCTGCTTAACTAGTTTCACGTCGGGCTTCAACGTTATCTTCATCACTCCCAGGTCTCCTAGGATCCCTTTTAGCTTTGTGATCTTTGTTGGGAATAAATCTTGATATTCGCAAAGAAATTCCACAACCTTATCCACTGTGGTGTCATCCCTATAGTCCCCAAGCATTGCATACTTCTGCTCGTCTTCTGTTCCAATATTGACTTGTCTCATTTTCAATGGCGCCGTGATATCTGGATCTTCGATTGCGAGTCTGCGCACCTCATGGTTCCCTTTTGATTTCGGAATACTAATGTTTTGCGGATCATCTTCATCATCTTCTACCTAGACATTATAGCATTCAAGAGCCTAACTCAGTTGTCGTGACTAGTGAGGCTGCACTGTTTCTTTTGGTTCTAGTGGCGTCTTGAAAATGGTGGCTTTTGCCAGCTATAATGCATCATCCACGAGATCCATCCATTGATCTTCAAAGAGGAAGGTCGACAAAAACCCTTCGCATAAGATATCCCACTCTCTTGTGTCGTGCCGGAGTTCTACTTTAGTATACCAGTTTCTGGGAATGACGTCCAGGGTGTGATAAAATAAGTGTACCCATTCTGGCTGAGGTTCTTCTCCATAGGCTTTAATCCATCTGGTCAGATGCATGCATAGATCATCACGTCCATTGTATTTCTCTGTTAGGTGTACTTCTAGTTTTCCAAATCTGATCTTCATCATATGCCTGCAGGCGCACCAATCGTCGAAAGTTCCTTCATGTGTTCCCCACCATTGCGCAGGCGTCGCGTGCAATTCCCACCCCAACACATCAAACCATTGGTGCTCTACTATTGCAACTTCAAATTTAGTCAAGAATTCATCTATTATCATTAGCCCATCATACATTGACATTTCACGATCTTGGGTCCTCATGCAGTACAAAGATTTAGTCACCATGTTGCAACGTAGCATAGTTACTCCGTTCCACCTGTTGCGCCACCGCTTGTTTTCTGACTCAGAAGTGCAAGATTCTTCATAGCCTTGTAGGATTCATTTATCCTCTATTGTCCTCCCCCTTTCTCACCTTTGTGCAGACACTCTATAGCTACAACCCTCGTCGTCGTCGCTTTCTCTGTCATGCACAGGTTCAACGTAGCGCAGTCCTTTAGCCAAATCCAGTGGAATGACTACGTGGAGCGACTTTGTTTCAAACACCATTGTTCACTCCTTTAAATTGATAACTCTGTTCATGTCAATGGCCCAATCTATTCCTAACAATGTAGAATAGGGTCCACTTTCTTCCATGAGTTCAATAACTTCAAAGTCCATTCGAGTACTTGCACTGTCAAGATCTACTGCTACTCCTTGCAGCCTTCCTATCGGAAGCACCTTCTGCTAATTTGCCATCCGCAATTGGACAGGGGACGTTTGTAGCTTTGGCTTACTCATGCATTCCCAAGTCTGTTTAGGCAGTATGTTGGCATCTGATCCTAAATCCAAAATGACCTGATCCATTTTATATTCGTCGATCTGTGTTGTGACTCACAGCTCCCTGCTGGTCCACAATGCACGTCTTCCTAACTTTTGAATTATATAGGGTTCACTCCATCCTGCGCATCTATTTATCAGTTCCTGTAAGCCTTTAACCACCCTGCTATCACGAAGCAGTTTTATACACGTCTCTAAAAAGGTAGTTATCATCAAGGGATCCCTAACCAATTCAGGCTGATCCCTACTACTTAGGGTAGAGACTTCCATGATGCTTTCCCAAGCTTCCAGATATGCCATCTTACCCACCCCTATGTCTTCCTTACTTAAGTTCCTTCTATCTGTTCCTATGGTCATGCCACTTCTCAGTACCATGTTGACATTGGGAACTTCCTCATGGGGTTCAGACCTCATCATTTGTACATTCTGGGTCATTGGTGGTTGCATTGCCCTTTCTTCATGAATCTGTGCTATCAACGTTGGACAATCTATTAGCTCATGATTGAATTGCTCACAATAACTACATGAAATTTTGGTGGGTTTGGTACAATCCCGCGCATAATGTCCTGGTCCCCTGCAATTGTAACAAATTAGCTGCCCATGACTCCTTCCTACCCCATTCCACCCTGTCCTCCTCCACAGCCCTGGAACTCACCACACACAATTTCCGTGGTTGGATCTTAACCTCGCACCTCAGTTTGCATTTTTTACATAGGTGACTGGTCCATTAACAACTGGTAGCTACAACAGTCTCTTTCCTCGTGGCTTACCGACCTGCAAAAGCTGCAAAATAGCTGCTGGGGGGTCTGGTTGTATGTTGGTAGTAGATGGGAGTTATCCATGTTGTGATTTCCTCCCACCTGACAAATTGCTCACCAGAGTGGGGCTACGGTGCCCGATCCTGCCTGAGCCTCTGGTCGCAGCAGTGTTGGTCCCCCTGTTGTCACAAGATTCACTGAGACTGGGCAGTGATCTTTGCCGTGTTCTTGGCTTCTACACTTTATACACCATACTTCCTCCTGGAATTTTGGTTGCGACACCTATTCTTGTTTTAACTTCATCATTTCCAAACACAATTTTTCCATCTGTGCTTGGATTTGCTGAACTTCTAACCTAGGTCTTGTAACAGAGTTTCATGTAACCTCATCGTTGTCTCTTGGGCTTCGGCCTGGGTTGAGATCTTCTGTTGTGATAAAGCCATCCTCAGATGTGGTGTTAAGGATGCCATAAACCAAGTGCAGTGTTTTGCATTCGCCAATGTCATGTTAGCCTCGCGAATAGTGCTTTTCAGTCTTTGGTCTAAATCCCATGGGGTTTCACCACGCATCATTGCAATCTCTTTGAACCCTATAATCGATTGTGTTTCTGACTATGGCCAACTAAATTCCTTCTTTAATTTAGTCTGGATGTTTTCTATCCCCGGCCTTGGATGATCGCTTGAGTACTTTATGTACCATGTCAGTACTTAGTCCTACAGTGCACTAACTAAGGTATCCTTTCTGATATTATCATCCATAATTCGCTGCGCGTTCCATACTAATGTTAATACGAACCAAAATTGTTTTGGGTCTTTGCCTCCTACTCCTTTGAATACTAGTAACTGGATTGCACTCATCATTGTTACCCTTGAACTACTACTATCCCTGATTTCCTTGAGTCCATGCATTTCACACGAGACACCCCTTAGGCAGATCTCAGTCCCAACAATGGAACCATTTGTTGGCTTATATGGGCCTCATGCAGGTTCAGAAGAATTATTTAGCCAAGCAAATCTTGTAGCTATCGTCCCTTTTGGCAACAGTCCGCACAACCCAGACTGAGGTCTCACCTGAGGTAGCAGGAAAGGGTGTTGGAACCATGTTTCCGCACCCTTAGGGTGTTTAGATGTGATCTGGAGGGTTCACGCAATCTTTCGCAGCATCGTGCTGGCCTGTTTCGCATAGATCTAAACCCGGAACACTCTTTACTAGTTATTAGTACATTCTTTATAGATTTACTTAGAAAGGTCTTTTAAGCAAACATTCATTAGCTTTACTCAGTTCGCATACTTATATTAACCACAGATTTACATGTATCCAAAATGTAAAAATAGGCACATAGATCAAACAGTAATATCAATTATTCAGTAAGCTAGATCTGTGATAATTCATATTAACAGAGAATTGTATCAAAGAAACTTATCTTTGTTTACTTTCTTCACCATTACATCTGGATCTTCCCTACACACTCAGCTGCAGGGGTCCGCACACACAGATGTAGAATCTTCCAGACCTCTGTGCACATAGCTGCAAAGCCTCTATCCACTACCGACACTCTCGACTCAGACTTACAAATGATTGCTGATTTCTCTTATCAAAAACCCATTACGTTAAGATCATAACCAAAACTTAGCTACCTCTACCCATAGAGCCTAACTCTATTTATACCTTTCCATGGACCATGATCCATTGCTGGGCCGACTCAACTTACATTTATTTACATTATTCTTGGGCGAACTACCCTTTAACTTAGACCTACTACAAATCACGCTCCGCGCTTCTCACGGAATATTTACCTTTACCTTTCCCAAAATTGTAGGCTTCGCACCCTATGACCATTGCGCAGGGCTTCCACTACCCAACAATCATCCTATTTCCATTGGATGGAAAGATAGTTGCAGTGGACCAGCTATCCCTTTTCACCCCTAATTATTTTGTTACCCAACAACTGTCTACCTTTAGTGGGTGCTGTACCTGGCCCTTACGTCAGTATCGGTACTGGTCCATGGAAAGGCTCTTCCTAGATGGGTTGTTTCCCTATTTTTCCACTCATGGTTCCAGAGACAGTTAATATGGTTTCATCCATTCCTCATGAACTGACCGATCCTTGGATCCTATTGGCCCCTTCAGACATTGACACTTACGGAGAACAAATTTCATTATCACCAGTTGAATTGGCCTACCAGGGCATTCAATCTGCATCCGAATCTCTAGTCAGTTTGGTCACAGCCAGCGATACCACCCCCCCTCCAATAACTACTCCTTCTTTCGATTTCATCAATCAAGTCCTACCTTTAGATGAAACTATTAGAGAGATCATGTGTTTAGAAGAGCGACCTTGGGAGAACTCTCGCCATCGTGTTTCAATATTTGATTTGGACACAATACCTTTTCAAATCGTGTCATTTAACGCACCTAAAATCATTTCCTCACCATATACGAATATTCAAAATTTAGACTCGGAGGGAAACATGGGAAATATTTCAAAGACATTGCTCATCAATATCTCTGTCATGACAAGCATCGTAGAAAACATCCAAGTTGGAGAAGATTGCACTCTTAAGGAAATTGCAAGCTTCACCTGCCTTTTTAAGGAATTCCACGATGTATTTGCTTGCTCTTATGAGGAAATTCCCAGCGTAGATCCATCTATTGTCGAGCATGAGATCAATATATACGACAATACTAAACCTATTCGCCAAAGACTTCAACTAGTACACTGCTACAAAACGACAGCCATCAAGACTAAGGTGGAAACTTTGTTATGTGCTGGTTTCATCTACCTCATTACCTTAATAGAATGGGTTTCCAATTTGTTTCCTATTGATAAGAAACAAGGAACCATCTTCATATGTGTCGACTATCAGGACTTCAATGCCGAGTGTCCGAAGGATAATTGTCTGACACCATTCATCGACCAAATCATCGATGACTGCGCTAGTTGTGAATCATTCTCATTCATGGATGGTTTCTCAAGTTACAAGCAGATTGCTATAAAACCAAAAGACTAGCGCAAAACTGCCTTCGTTTTCCCATGGGGAATCTTTTCCTATCGAAAACTCCCATTTGGTTTAAAGAATTCTAGAGAAACATTTCAAAGGGCCATGGACTATGCATTTCATGATATCAAACATATCGTTCAAGCTTACCTGGATGACCTTCCAGCCCATTCCAAGAAGTGAGTGCAACACCTAGCTAAGAGTTATCTTTCTTAGGTCTCGGTTTTATACCATGTGTATGAATCTACATAAATGATTTTTCTTTGTCGAGTCTGGGTGCTTACTTGGATTCCTTGTCTACAAGTATGGGATTAGGGTTGATCTTGATAAGTTAAAGGAAATTACTCTATTTCCCAAACCACAATCCATTTTGCAGCTCCAACATTTGTAGGGGAAAGAAAATGTCTTACGATGGTTCATCATAAACTATTTTGATTTAATGAAAGGCTTTATGCACCTACTTAAGAAGGGAGTGCCGTATCTGTGGGATGATCAATCTCAATGATCATTTGATGACTTGAAAAAGGTGCTTATATTAGCCCCACTTCTTAGCTCACCCATCTATGGGCGTGACTTTCTTCTATACCTGGCAAACTCACCATCCTCTCTAGGAATGGTCTTGGTTCAAACTCACGATGACCAGAGTGAGCATGTGATATACTATCTACCAAAAGGCCTGGTCCCAAACTTAGATATTCACATGTGGAAACATTGTCCTTTGTAGTTGTCTTTGTTGTCAACTGCTTCCGACATTACATACTACTGTGATAGACTATTGTCATTGCCTTGGAGAATCCCATGAGACACATTTTGTCTTGTCAAGTCATTGGATGGTGTTACACTGAAATTTGTCACCATGACTATCTGCAGTTAATATGGCTCCATCAATAGTCATATTGTCCTCCTTGTCAAGCCTCATACCTCTGCTCTTCATGTCAAACGTCAAAAAGAGAGAAAGTCACTTAAAAACATGTTTATCTCTGGGTGCGCAGGTTCTCTCTACCTTGCCTACGTGTACGCACTCCAAACACACTGTACCTGCGTACTTGTACGCTCTGTAAGCTAAAGGTTGGGTGCGTACCCCTGTAAAGGTCAAAAGGCGCGAGTTTCATCTTTAAAAAGTTACTTGTGTTCACTTCTAGAGCTTTCTAGAAGAGTGTTTGACGTGTATTGAGCGCCTCCAGATGGTTCATGCATCCCTATGATAGAGAACTTATCCCATCAAGAGAGGAGCTACCCCATCCAAAAGAGGGAGTATCCCATTGATGGTGGACCTGAATAACTTCTCTAGAATACTATAAATACAGGCCTTGGGCCAAAGGAGGGGAGGTTGAAAGCTGGAACATTCTAAAGGGTTAAATCTGCTGGATTAGGACTTCCCATGTTGGATTGTGAGGAGAGATCACTATCCTTTCCTTGTTTCCATAGTGGG
>APFE031675390.1:0-29823 GCA_000404065.3 Pinus taeda
TCTTTTTGCATATAATTGTTTCTCCTTCAATAGTTGTAGCACCCTGTCAACATGTTCAACATGATCCTTCCAAGACTTGTTGTAGATTAGTATATCATCAAAAATTACTAACACAAATTTTCTAAGGAAGGGTTTGAAAAAGGAATTCATCAAACCGTGAAATGTAGAAGGTGCATTAGTAAGGCCAAAAGGCATGACCAAAAATTCATAATGACCCTCATGAGTTCTAAATGCTATTTTCGAAATGTCTTCAGTATTCATTCTGATTTGATGATATCCTGAATGAAGATCCAACTTGGTGAAGTAAATTAATCCATGCAATTCATCCAGTAATTCATCAATGGTAGGAATGGGAAACTTATCTTTAATAGTGAGCTTGTTGAGCTCCCTATAATCAGGACACATGCGCCATGACCCATCCTTCTTGTGCACCAATACTACTAGAGCATAGAAAGAACTTTGACTTAGTTGAATTATACCAGCCTCTAGCATTTCTGCAACCATATGTTCAATTTCACGCTTTTAGGCATAGGAATATTTGTACAGCCTGATGTTTGGAGGAACACTTCCTGGAATCAGATGAATAGCATGATCATGATCACGAATAGGTGGGAGACCTTTGGGAGTCTCAAATACCTTGGAATGATTGTCCAAGACTATTTGGAGATCTAGAGAAATAGATGATTCCAGTGTGGAAACATCTAGCGAACATAATTGTGCAATTACACCTTTTCATTCCTTTTTTAGAAGCTTGGTCATACCATTAGAGCTAATTATCTTTCCCAGTTTCCCTGCAATACCCCTTAATACAGCTTCCTTTCCTTCCATAGAAAATTTCATGAAAAGTTCTTGAAAATTAAAAGCTATTGTACCCAAGGATTGTAGCCATTAGACTCCTAATACAACATCAACACCTCCCATTGGAATGGAAAGCATCGGAATAGTCAATACATATTCTCCCATGGATAGCTTGATATTATGGCACTTTCCAGAGCAATTTATTGTTCCTCCATTTGCAACCATCACTTGACACTCTGGTGCTGGATATAAGAAGCAATTCAATTCTTTGCTACCTTACAATGAATAAAATTGTGGGTACTTCCTGAATCAATCAACACTATTACCTTTTTCTTCTTGATTTGTCCTTCTATCTTGATGGTTAGGAGTGGCTAATTCCTCCAATGCATTACAAGATATGGTCGGATTCATTTGTTCTTCATCTAGGCTTTGTTCCTGGAGTATATCCTCTTCTTCTGACCTTTCTTGCTCCTTTTCTTCTTCCTCTTCACAATCTATGTAGAATAATTTCTTCTCAGCACACTTATGACCTTTAGTGTATTTGCTATCCAACTGTAACAAAGCCCTTTTGCTCTTTTTTCTTCCAATTGTTGTGGTGTCAACCTTATAGGTTGTGGAAGACTAGGGGCAACAACACTTCCGTCTTTATAGTTGTGAGTGGTATGCTTCCTGGTTGCCATAATTTTGCTTTCCATTTTTCTTGCTAACCTGAATGCCTTCTCTAATGAATCAGGTTCCCAAAGGCGAACATCATGTTGGATATTATCCTTTAAAGACCCTATGAACACATCAATCCTATGCTCCTCTGGAATATCTTTTACCCTTATGTTCAATTTTTGGAACTCCTCAATGTGCTCCATTATTGAACCCTTTTGTTTGAACTTATCAATTGGCTAAAAAAAGTGTTGCTTTTTGTATCCTCATAATGTGCTATCAATTCTTCCGTAAAAACTACCCAAGTGATAAATTGTTTACGAGAGCAAAGCCATTGATACCATACAAACTAATTTGGTTCCAAATATTAAGTTGCCATACGTACCTTTTGTGTGTTTTGCACATTATTGAGATCGAAAAATTGCTCCATCTGTAATATCCATGTTGCGGGATCCTTGCCATCAAACTTCCTCATATCGATTTTTGGAATATGGTGAGTCTTCGATCCAACATTAGAGTCTATGAAATCATGATTAACATTTCTATTGTTCTCATCATGAGTTTCCTTTACTACCCTTTCATCGTTAGTAAGCATTTCTTGTAGAAACTTTGTTAAATTTGTCTTCAAATCTTCCATGCCTATCTTCAAATCTTCCATGCTTGTCTTTAAACCATCCATCTTAGCTTCTACATCTTTATTTAAACCATCCATCTTAGATTCTGTTGATTTTTGTGCAAGTGACACTCGTTGCACTTGGCCTTGTAATTTTGATATATCATGTTGCATTTCTTCCTCTTCTTCATGAGTCATGCTAGAGCTTTCAGGTTGCCTACTACGTATTTGCATTTTCTTTCCTTGAGGCATCAATTACCAATAATAATGCTTTACTATGCCCTTTTAATTCCTTCAAACTAATTTTTGAAACCAAGCTTATGCAAAAAATTAATAAAAAAAACTACACACCTTTTTTCACTTTGTAGGAGCTCAATATTGAATCTGATGTATCTCTATAATTTCGGATCATCTAGTTCTGAAATTGTGACCTTTAGTAGCCCTCTACATCCTCTTTCCAATGCCACCAGTCTGGTCCAAATTGGATTCTCGAGGGAAGAGTTATGCCAAATCTCCCACAGTGACCTGATTATAGACTAGTTCAGTAGAGCGAACTTGTACGACGTGCCACGAGTCACTGTTTCGACCTTTGGCTCTGAAAACTATATAAAAGAAACTACAGTCCATCCTCTTTATGTACCTTTTTATGAAATTTCAATCTGATGCTCAGAGAGAAAGTTATGATTATTTTCCCTGGGTCACCTGTTTGGAATGTAATTCAGGAGTCTACAAAAAAACCAACTTCCTCAAATCATATCTCCGAAAATATAGCGTGAAAAGCTCTGAAATTCGGACCCAAGCTTTAGCACGATGTCTTATCAAATGGGTTTTTTTTTCAACTTTTGAAACATCGCAGAAAAAAAGTTATAGCGAAAAATCCACGATGACCTGTTTGGAGCAACGAAACCCTAGAATCCAAAGCTCTGATACCAAATGTTATGAAACTAGCTCAAGAAAAGATAGAAAAGATAGATCAACGCCTTAGAATTCAGCCTCTTTGAGGGGAAACCTCCTTTACATTACATAAATGAACAGTTCTTGATGATTCAAATGACAAAACCTCCTTTCTATATATAGGAGTCTAAGGAGTCACAATATAACCTAGTCGACCTAACAATAATAATATAAAGCCACAAAAATAACAATAGAGGGATTCTATGGGGCACAGTAATAACAATATGGGGACAATAAGGGCACAAAAATATTAATAAGGGGTACAACTACAATAGTAATGGGGTAATCACTATTATTATAGGGACCCAACAGTATTCACCACATTTATATCAAAGAAGGTTGCAATCCAATCTGGCAACCCCAAAGGAGGACAAATCCAACTCTTAAAGATATAGTCAAAGAAGAACTGCAAAAGCTGCTAGATGCAGGATTCATTTACCCTATCTCAGACAATGAGTGGGTCTTTCCTTCAGTGTTGGTTCCAAATAAAAATTTTAAGTGGAGGATTTGTGTCGATTACAGGGAGTTAAACAAAGCCACAAAGAAGGACCATTTCCTTTTACCTATCATCCACCAAGTGCTAGATGGCCTGGCAGGGAAAAAAAAATCTCTTTCCTAGATGGATTCAATGAGTACAATCAAATCCAGATCAACCTGAAAGACCAGGATAAAACCACCTTCACTTGTCCTTGGGGTACTTTTGCCTATAGGGACCTTCCTTTTGGCCTATGCAATGCTCTTGCCACTTTCCAGAGAGCAGTCCTAAGTATCTTTACCGAATTAGTCCATGATGTGGTAGAGATTTATATGGATGATTTTACACATTATGGATGTGATTTCTAGGAGGCTCTCTCCAACTTAGGTAAGGTGTTTCACACACGCATTGAGATGAACCTATCTCTCAGTCCCGAAAAATGTGAATTGTTGATGACTGCAAGGACTGTGCTAGGTCATTCAGTATCTCAGCAAGGACTGTAGGTGGACCCAAACAAAATAGCTATCATCCAAAGGGTCCCACATCCACAAAAGTAGAGAGATGTCAGAAGTTTCCTAAGGTTAGTTGGATACTACTAAAGGTTTATAAAAGACTTCAGCAAGTTTGCTTCTCCTTTATTTGGGTTTTTGGCCAAAGACTCTGAGTTTGTATGGTCAAAAAGATATCAAGAGGCCCTGGACATCTTGAAGGACAAGTTAACCACTGCACTGATTCTCCGAGGCCCAAATTGGGCCCTTCCTTTTCATATTCATTTTGATGCCTCACACAAAGCCATAGGAGCAGCCCTTGGTTATATATATGAAAAATGCCTTATGTCATTTAATTTATCAATAAGACTCTATCAAAGGCCAAAAAAAACTACTCAGTGACTAAAAAGGAGCTACTGGTTGTCGTGCATTCATTGAACAAATTTAGGCATTATATTATAGGCTATCAAACATTTGTACATACTGACCATGCTGGAATCAAATATTTAATGAATAAACCTGATGTGAATGCCTAGATTATTAGATGGTTACTTTTATTATAGTAGTTTGATCTAACTATTGTTGATAAGCCTGGCAAGGAAAATGTTGTTGCAGATTTTTATCCAGATTAACTTTTCCTACAAGTGGGGAGGGAATGGTTAATGATTAGTTACTGGATGAGCACTTATTCTCCATTTTAGTTCTCTCTCCATGGTTTTCTGACATAGCAAACTATTTGGTATCTGCACAGTCCCCACAGAATTTGCCCTCCAAAGAGAAAATCAAGATCGTGAGGAAGAGCACCCCCTTCACTAGGATTGGGGGCAAACTCTTCAAGCTAGGCCCAAATCAAATTCTGAGAAGGTGTGTTAGGGAGGAGGAAGTCTTTGACATCCTTCTAACCTATCATGATGTGCCTTGTGGAGGTCACTTTGCAGCAAAGAGGACAACATTTAAAGTGTTACAAGCTGATTATTATTGGCCCACTCTTCATCAGGATGTGAAAAGATATACTAGTCAGTGTGATCAATGCCAAAGGATGGGAAAGCCTACTCTAAGAGATGAAATGCCTTTGCAACCTCAAGTGACTTTCAAGCCATTTAACAAGTGGGGCATGGACTTCATTGGACTTATTGACCCTCCTTCCAATCAAAAGCAGTATATCATTATATGCAAAAACTATCTGAATAAGTGGGCGAAAACCAAGGAAATAAAGGTAGAAAAAGAGGAGAAGGTAGCTGAGTTCTTAATGGATAATTTATTTTACAAGTTTGGGTACCCTAGAGAACTAGTCACTGATCAAGGCAGCCAAATTTCCTCCAACATGATTGAAGACTTGCGAAGCCAGCACAAGATCAAGCATAGAACCTCCACTCCCTATCACCCACAAGATAATGGGCAAGTGGAGGTGACCAATAGAGCACTGGAGGGCATCCTGACCAAGGTGGTTAGCAACAGCAGGAAAGATTGGGCAGATAGACTAGTTGAAGCCAACTAAGCCTATAATACCACCTGGAAGACAACCACTGGATTCACACCCTATGAGTTGGTCTATGGGAAAAAGGCCATGTTTTCCATTATATTTGAGTATAATGCATTGAGGATGGCAACCCAACTAGATCTAAATCTCAGCAGTGCCCAAAAAGAGAGATCACTCCAGTTAAATGGTTTAGATGAGTTCAGAATGTAGGGCCTCGTACACACAGAGGTAACTCAAATTCAAAGGAAGATATGGCATGATAAGAACATCAAGGATAAGAAATTTCAAGAAGGTGATTGGGCTTTGTTATATGATTCCACATATAAACACTTTAAGAGCAAGTTAAGGACAAGATGGTTAGGGCCTTATGTTATAGAGAGATGTCATGACAATGGTTCAGTGTAGATCAAAACCATAGATGCAGAGGCCATTCCTTTACTTGTGAATGGGCATAGATTGAAAGTTTACAAAAGGCCATTGTCAAAAAAAGAGTTCATTGATGGTATCAATAAAATAGTGGTGGTTGTGGAGCAAGCCTCAACTCCTGCCTCATCAAGTCACTGAGAAAATAAAAATAAAAAATAAGGAGACTCAGGTGAAAACCTCCATGAGGCGCCTGAGTCCCACTATTGGGTTGAAAACCTCTTAGGGTGGCCCAATGGTGTCAAAACAAAGAAATAAAAAGATATCTGGGTGAAAACCTCTCTTGAGGCACCCAAGGAAAACAGCTAGGATGAAAACCTCTTGGAGGCAGACTAGTTGTTTTCAAAAAAAAAAAATCATGAAAAATTGTTTGCAAGTCAGCAGGAGGACGATCAAATATCAAAAGAGAATCAAAAGGGACCTATTCCACTCATGTTTTTATTTATCCATCTGTTATCCTTCATAGTTCCACCATTTCTAACATTCTTTTCACTCATTTGCCTCTGTTTGCAAGGGTACTATGTTTTCTACAGGATCCCTGTAAACCGACAGGATCCCCTGAAAACCTACAGGATGATCATGTAGGAATTACAGTGGCTTGGGAATCCTACAAGAAGTAATCCTAGGGCAAGGAAATGACCTACCCATGTCAAAAAATTAAATCCCTATATCACCACTTCATTACCATACCTCTCTCCACCTTGATCACCCCTGCATTCATCATTAAAAAAAATAGTTTTCAAAAAAATTACAGCCTTCAAGAAAAAGGCACAGAAAAAATGAGACGAAGAGCAAAGGGGAACAACACCTAAAGGCTATTTCTCATTATTCACACACCCCTAGACCTTCTCTTTGTCCATGGTCATCATCATGAACTCCCAGCGGTAAAAATGATTAAAAATTTTGAGGGAGAAGCAGTTGCAGGACATCCTGTAGGAATTCTTGTAGTAGCATATCCCACATAATAAAAACCATAGGTTGCAACAAGTTTCCAGCATGGAGATCCAAGGGTAGAAGAAGCTCCAGAGCAGCACCACCACCATCATCTTCAACACCAGTCACCTGCACATCAAGGAAATCATCAAAGGACAATAAAACAAAATAAAAAAGAAGGAGAGATCACATGCAGCCAACATACATCAAAAACCTCATTTCTTCAACAAACTGCAGCAAGGTATTGTTACCACAAGTAAGTATCTCTCTTCACTCTCTCATTTGCATAATGCAATCAAAATATATAAAGGTTGTGAATGAGTTGGTTTATAAGAGAAAGATGCCCAATTAACTTGGCCACCTTCGTTCCATCAACAAGGACAAAACACTAAGTCCTCACACACGTGGCAGTATTCAAGCCAAAGAAAAGGAGGTGAGGTCGAAAGCAGTTAAGACTACGGATGCCCGAAGTGGAATTTGATTACGAGGTTAAAGGAATGATGATGTGGTAGTGGGAACCAATGGTCCAAAAATAAAAATTTGTACCTCGGCTGCCAGCAAACCACCTCAATCAACTTGGCCATAAGAGAAAATAAACGTTGATTGGATCATGCACTTGTTCATTCATCTCCTCAAGGCTCACTCTAGCAAAGTCACTCTCATCCCCAAGCAACCTAAAGGAGAGGAAAAAATCATTATTTTTTCCTACGCAGGACTTCCTATAGGATCCTATAGGAAATCCTACAAGATCACACAAGAATCCTAAGGATACAGTCAGGCAATCTACAGGATTGGCAGAGAGAAATTTCAGAGGGGAAAACATAGGGTTTGGCTACATCAAGCACTATGAGGATGTAGGCTCTACATTTCCTCCCATTTTTCCAAGTAAAAAGAACATAAAAAAAATCTCCTAATTTGATGAAATTGATAGTTGTATAAGGGAATTGTATCCACAAAAATTTCAATCCCAATTCCTCCTTCATTAAAATTTTGTATCATACATCTATGTTCCTCAAATTCATGAGACAAAATGACAAAGGGATTTAATAGAAGGGATCCCATTAACATTGTAAGGATTCACCAACACCCTCCTGTGTTATAAATATTCACAAGGCATAATTGGATGGGGTGCTTTGAGAAATTGAGGGGGTATGATGATGAAGTAGCCAGAGGATTTTCTCTCTCCCTCATTCCACTGACCAAGACCCATGCCATTTTTGTGGTGAGAGGCCTCTCCATAGAGCTCACCCCTAAACTCATAAGCAAAATTACCATACTTCCCTTAGGAGTGCCTTGGAGAAAGGAAGACAAGGGAGATAGCCAAACCGCAAAGAATAAATTCTTTCTAGAGGGAGAGGATCCCATTGAAGACAAAAATGGAGTGAGGAGAGAAAGCCTACCATAACCTTGGAATGAGGTAAGCTACCATCTTATAAAATACATATCATGTGAAGGTAGGTATAGTGTGGTATATGGATATCACTTTAGGCTTCTTAAAGAATTGAGTTTTGGAGTAGAAACACCTCCTCACCACATGCTCATCATACCACCTTCTGCAATCACTGATAGATACAAGGATGAAGGTGCAAGAAGGAAACTACCAATAGCTATCCCACCATGGGTTAATTAGAATCATCATATAAGGTGCCCTCCAAAACCTTGGAATTCCTATCACTTGGAAAATTTCCAAAGACATGCCTGCAGAGGTGGATATCAAGGCCCTCACATATGATAGAAGCCCTACTGTCAATGAAAAGGATGAAGAAGATACTGAAACAGATGAAGAAGAAGCAGAGAGGGATGAAGAGGAAATATATGAGGAGGAAGAGGAAGAGAAAGAGAAGGGAAGTGATGAAGAAACAAAAGAAGATGTCAAGGAGGAAACTGATAAACAAGATGAGGATCTAGAGGGAGAAGAAGAAGGGAAAGATGAAGGTGAAAATGGAAATGGAAAAAAGGAGGCAGAGGACAAGGAGGAGTCACCCAGGGTCTCTCTAGAACCCACTGAGAAAAAGGCAGCAACTTCCCTCACTTCCCTTAGCACACTTATCAAACAAAAAGGAAAGAGACAGAGGCAAACCCCATTATACTTTAGAACAAGGAAAAGTACAAGGATAAGGCAAGGGAAACCTCAAACTCTAACCAAGGTTCCCATTGTTATTGAGGACTCACCTAAACAACAGGAGAAGATGGCTCCACTTATAAAAACTCAAGGAGAAGGATCCTTAGCACAAACCTCCACCAAGTCTCTTATCACTTATGAGAGAAGGCCTGTGACTAGATCTACCTCATCCAAAGGAAAAGACATCCTACAGGATACATAGAAGGACCTACAGGAAGCAGAGGCAATCCTACAGGAAACTCATAAATTGGATAAGGAAGGAAGTATGCAGCAAGAAATAAAGAGAGAGGACCCAGAGCTAAGGGAACCTATTCCTCAACCGATCCTTGACTCCTACTATAGAATTATTGAAGGGGGTAAGTTCATTCCACAAAAATTTTCCATCCCACTACTTTTTGAGCTTGAGAAAGAAATGGACAGAACACATAAATGGATGTGAATTTCCAAGTCCAAGGAAGTGGAAGGCATTGGTCACATGGAGGAGAAGCTCAAAGAGATGGGCAGAGAACTAAGTAGCCTGAGGGATAGAGAGACCATAATGAAAAATCAATTGGAGGTAGAAAATGCATGGTTGAAAGGACAGTTGCAAGAAAGGGAGAATCAATTGGCATCCATGGCCAATCTATCTTTGGAAGCAATCCAATGTAGGATTCCAGCTAAGTCCTATGCATTATACCTTAAGGAATAGTGGTTGTAGTTCCAAATCAAGACCCTAGCACAGAGAGGCACTATGCCATTCTAGGATTATAGACAGTTCATTGATCTTTGGGATCAAATCACATTGGAAGATAGGGCTAAGATGTATGAATTCTACTTGCATAACATGGCCTTGACAGATATGAATGTATGGGACCTTAATGCAAAGCTAGGGGATTTACAGTTGATGGATTTCACATCATGGATGAACCATGAGGAAGCAAGGGCTGTAGAAATGAAGAAGATATTGGCAAGGGAACATATAGAGCCTTTCATGATAAGACTTGAGCAGTTAAATCCAATGGTTGTCATCATCACACATAATTTAATTGCAAATGATCCTCAACTTGCACCCAGGTAGCTTGCTGCCCAAGAGCAAGCAATTACACATTTTGACGATATGTTCAGACAATTAGGGGATGGTAGCATGCAAGCTTGCCAAAGGAGATGGAATACTTTTCCATACAGTTTGAAAATCATAGAGTACCATTCTCCTCAAAGGGTGAGAGAAGCATTGAATAGGACACCCATGTAAAAACAAACCATCCAAAGGCTCAAATTCAATTGGATTAGATTGAGACTCAATCCACCACTTCTCTTGGGGATGTTATAAGGAAGGAAGGAAGAGGAAGAAAAAAAGTAGTGGGAGGAGATAGAAAGGAAGGCAGGATCCTATGCACAAGAAGAAGAACGCACAGCAGAAACATGGGATGTCAGGGAAGCCACTAGAGCTATGAAAAACATGGATATTGATTGAGTTGCTCAAAGGATGAGAAACACTTTCAGTAGGGGGGTGATGGTGATCCTCATCATTAGGTAACTATATGGACCCTAATTCGCCTCCTAGCTTAGTCAAATCAATTCTTCTCACAATTTATTACATGTTTTGATTATATTTTGTTTAATGAGATGAGTCAAAGTGAGATATTATGCCTAGTGGACTAATGTGCATTAAATCCAGGTTTGAAAGAGAAAATTAGCGAATTTTGGCAAGATTAAGGGTTGAAACTTGAATGGGACAAGGAAGAGAGATTGTAGGAGGTAAATCCCCCTCATTTACTCCTCCCTCATTCAAATATTCCTCCATCAATCACACTAGCTCGTAGTACAAGCAACCAAGTCATGAAGATCAAAACACAGATGAGCAAGTGATAGTCAAAGAGTTAGTTCATCTCGAGTTGGGAGTCAAACCTCCCTAGATTTAAAAAATTCGTTGGGGACTTCAGTTGTATAAATAAAGAGGCCTAGAGCCTCATTAGGATTCGAATTTTTTTTTGTAAAAACACTAGTTATTTTTGAGCCCCAGACTTGTGGAAGACATTGCTATGTAATTTTCTATTTTGATAATGAGAATGATCTTTTTCATGATCCAGTACTTAGTTAACTTAGAGGGCTGAAGCTCTTGGGTTAGGGCCCAACCCTAGTAGCAAAGGCTCCTCTTCTTGTATATGTATGCTTAGATTAGTTTCATAGATGTGTGGTTAAATTGTCCTTAGAAGCATTTCATTGCAAGTAGTGTGGATTTTATTAGTTTGCTTCCATTTGTGCTTTACTTCAGAAGTAGGTTAGAAGGGATAAAAGGAACAAAAAAAAGATGTCAATAGGTTTATTTGCCTCACTTCCTCCTTCAAGGATCATGATTTCAGGAAAGGACCCCTATGCAACCCCAAAAAGACAAATTTCTACTTTCTCATAGAATTTAGAGTTTACTATACTTGAACCAACATTTGATCAGTTTGAAAGTGTAGGATTTAATTACCATTTCTTCCATTTTCATTCTTACAATATATCTCATCAATGACTTCATCTTATTCTGCAAATTTTCCTCATGCGTGAAGTATACAACTAGCTCATTAAACTATGTTTTTATAGCTCATTGAAATTCTTCTTGTTTACATGACTTTTGGACAAATATCATTGTTTGATGTAGTGCAAGCGTTTCAAAATTAGAAAAATATTTCATAGCAAGCAAACCTTCTTCCAACTTAATCCATCCATAATCATTCCTTGCTTTCAATAAGACTTTCACCAATTTGATTATTTTACATGAAAATTTCTCCAAGCATATTGAGAAAATCCAACCATCTCCCAATATTGGTTTTGAGTTCTGAGTGATCCTAGGGATTTTCTCAGTCCATTCCATCCACCAACCACCTTTCCTAAGCCTTCTATCACCTCTAGCACCCATTATTTTGCTCTCAGATGTATCCTGTAGAAATACAGGGCATCCTGTAGGTTTTTAGGACATCTGTAGTGGCCTATTTTGAGACTGAATTGAGGGAAAACCTCCAAGAAGCCACACAAGGTCACCGAAGGGTCTCCCAAACCTTCCAACCATCCACCATCATCCCTAAGCCACCTACCACATCACCAAAAGAGATTAGCTTTCACACTTGTTTTCCATAAAAAGAATAAAAAGGAAAAAAACATATTTATTTCAATCCTTTACATGCACAGTAGCGATGTTTGATGTTTTGAACTTCCATGCTTAGGGCAGTAGAATTTCATACATGTTAGCTTGGAATTCTTGTAAATCATAGTTTCTCAGTAGTTAGTTAGGAAATGGTGTGTTTTTAGCATTGGATTTCAGTGCTTTTCCTTATTGCAGTAGACAAGCTTTCTCCTAGACTAGATTTCTCCTTGTTGCATTAGTAATCAAGCTTCTTCTGAATCCCTAGAAGTCTAGCTTGAAACCCCTAGTGGTCTCTCACTAGATGAATAGTGACAAAAGGCAGAACCATCACTTTTACTTGTGTATACAGCATTGTCACCTCCAAGTTTTATGAACCCCGGGTTGATAAAGTAAAGTTGGTAGCCCTAAGAATTGCAGCATTCTTACTACAATATTGGTGCTCATCACTCTGTTAAGTTGAGTGCTACATATATTTGTTTCCTGCTATACCAGGAAATAGTTGCTGACCCAACACTAAAGATAGCTCCTAAAGTGTTCTTCCTGTTTTATGGACTCCCCATCCAATTTGCATCAATGAAGCCTTGGAGCTTCACACCATCAATCCTCCTATACTATAAACCAAAATTTGTTGTGCCTCTGAGGTATATAAGCACATGGTTTGCTACTTTCTAGTGAAGCTTGGTAGGATTCACAATAAATAGACTAAGCTTATTAACTACAAAATATATGACGGGCCTTCTATTCACCAGATACATCAAGGAACCCACCATTTGTGTATAGATGGTGGCATCTACTACCTTACCTATAGAAGCATCCTCCTTCCTCCAAATGGTAGCTATAAGAGTGTCCACGGGCTTGTAGTCTTGCATATCGAATCTCTGAAGTATTTCATAGGTATACTTCCCCTGACCCACAAATTTCTCTCCATCTCTCGAACACACCTCCAAACCAAGGAAGTAGTGCATCAATCCCATGTCCTTCATCTAGAAATATCTTGCAAGATCCTCCTTACAAGACTAGATCAACTTCTCATACCCTTTTAATATCAATACATCTACATAAAAGATTAATATAAGCAATTTTCCATCTACCACGACATAGTAGAGATTGGCATCTACTTCACTCTTAGTGAAGCCAAGTCCACTAAGATGGATTTTATGTGAATGTACCAAGCACGAGGGGCTTGCTTGAGACCATAAAGGGCTCTCCTCAGTCTACACACATGTGTCTCCTTGTCAAATGTCTCAAACCCCTCAGGCTGCTCTATGTAAATATATTCTTGAACCACTCCATTTGGTGGATCTTCCACCCGAACTGTGCAGCTAGTGCTAAAATGGTTTTGATTGAGGAGTACCCTGTCACTGGGGAAAATGCCTCCTCATGATCAACTCCCTCTGACTTTTTGAAGCCTTTGACCACAAATATGGCCTTGTACTTCTTGATACTACCATCAACTGCATGTTTCACTTTGTATATCCATATGGAACCAACCACTAACTTTTTCTCTGGTCTTGCCACCACATCCCATACATTGTTCTTCATGATGGATTCATACTCCTCCACGATGAAATCTACTCGCACGGGTTGTAAAACTACCTCCTCAAATGAAGAAGCCTCAGATTTAATGAGTTTTTTCATGAGTTCCATATAACTAGTATATATGTCTAGTGATATCCTCTACCTACATAATGATGTAGCAGCTTCCACATGCTCATGTCCATCCTACATCAACCTATCATCCTCTATGGTTCTCTCCCTCCCTCTCTGGAAGATTCTGGTTGAGTGAATGCTTCCACATGGCCTACGCTCTACTACTCCACATGTGGTTGCTCCACAACATCCTAATGCTCTGACTGAGGCTCCTCCTTTGGAGCTAGAAGTTCCTCGTCTAATGGAATACACCGCTCTCACTATAGAGAACTTCTCATAGCCTTCATCTCATTAAAAATGACATATATCCTCAGTCATCCTGAGTGAGGAAAAATACACTTGATAGTTATGAGGTGTCTTTGTGTATCCTAAAAATATCCCCATCTAAGTTGTAGGCTCCAACTTTTTCCTATTATCCTTGGAGACATGACAATGGGAGACATCTCGCTTCCTTCCATAGAAATCCTCTTTGGGTGTGATCATGCCAAGTATTTTCTAAGGGATTTGATTCTGCAAATAAGTTGATGTATTACAAGCTTCCACCCACAAGGATAATGGAAATCCTTGGTCATGCAACATTGCTCTTGCAACTCCCATAATGTTTCTATTTTTCCCCTCTCCCGCCCCATTTTGTTGTGGGTTGTAGGGTGCAATTAGTTCTCTTCTAATACCTTCATTGGCACAAAGTTCTTTACATGCATTAGACACAAATTCTCCTCCATTGTCACTTATTAGGGATTTAATTTTCTATCAAGTCTTATTTTCAATTAATGCTTTGAATTCAACAATTTTTGCAAACACTTAACTTTTTTCTTCATAAATTAGTGATGAGCCTCATCATTGGGTAATTATATGGACCTTAATTCACTTCCTAGCTTAGTCAAACCAACTTTTCTCATAACTTATTACATGTTTTTTATTATATTTTCTTTATGAGGTGATTTAGAGTTGGATATTATGCTAGTGGAATAATATGCATTGAATGCAGGATTAAAGGAGAAAATCAAGGAATTTTGGCAAAGACTAAGGTCATAACTTGAATGGGACAAGGGAGAGGGATTGTAGGAGGTAAATCCTCCTCATTTACTACTTCCCCATTCGAATATTCCTTCATTCATCACATCATCTCGGAGTGCAAACAGCCAAATCATGAGGATTAGAAGGCAGTCGAGCAAGTGAGAGATAAAGCACTAGTTTATCTCAATTTTGGGAGCATAGCCTCCCTAATTTTAAGGAATTCATTGGGGAATTCAGTTGTATAAGTAGAGAGACCTAGGACCTCAGTATGATTCAGATTTTTATTGTAAAACTCTAATCTATTTTCGAGTTGCAATACTTGTGAAATTTCTATTGATGTAATTTGTTATTTTGGTAATAAGAATGAGTTTTGTTTTGAGCCAGCACTGAGTTAACTCAATGGGCTAAAGCTCTTGGGTTAGGGCCCAACCCTAGTAGCCAACGCTCCTGTTTCTTGTATATGTATGTTTAGTGTAGTTTCATAGCTTCATTGTTAATTTGCTTTTTAGATGCATTTCCATTACAAGTAGTGTAGATTAGATTGGTTGTTTATTAGTTTGCTTCCATTTGTACCTGACTTCAATAGCAGATTACTAGGGATAAAAGGATCACCATAAGGTTGTCAGTAGGTGTCTCGGCCTCACTTCCTCCCTCTGGGATCGTGACTTGAGGAAGGGACCCTTAAGCGGCCCCAAAAACACAGATTTCTAGTTCTCTTATGAGCTTTGGAGTTTGTTGTCTTTAAATTAGTATTTGGTTAGTTTTGCAAGGTAGAATTCCATTTTCATATTTTTCATCTTCATTTCTGCAATAGATATCATCCATGCTTTCACTCCTATCAACAACTTTCCTCATGCATAGTGTAGGCAGTTAATTCATTAATTCTATTTTTCTAGCTTATGAAAATGTTTCTTGTTGCATAGATTTTTGGAAGATATACATGCTTTATGCAGAGAAGGTGATTCAGGAGGAGACTAAGACTTCATAGCCATCAGCCACCTTCCACTCCATCCACCTTAGCTATCCCTTGTTTTCACCATCACCTTCACTAGTTTTTCATCATTTTTCATAGAAATTCTTCCAAGCACATTGAGTGAATCGAGCCATATACTATATTTGATGTTGACTTTTGAGTGATCCTATACCTTCTCCCACTCCATTCCACCCATCACACACCATTCCTAGGCCTTCCATCACCTCCAACACCTCACATTTTGCTCTTAGATGTATCTTGTAGGTCTACAGAGGATCTTGTAGGTTTCTAGTACATCTTGTAGGTTTTCCTGAAATGGCCTATTTTGAGGTCGAATTGATGGAAAACCTCTAGGAAGTCACCAAAAGCCTCCCAAGGGTATTCCACACTATCCAACCATATCATGATCCTTCCAACCATCCTCAAAACATCCTTAATTCACCTGCCACATCAACAGAAGCAATTAGTTTTCATACTTGATTTTGCATCAACAAAACAAACAAAAAAATAGATTTAGTTCAGTCTCTTTGCTTGCACATTAGTGATGTCTGACTCTTCTTACTTCTACAACTTAGATAGTAGAATTTGGTTCATGTTGACTTAGCATTTCTGCCAAGCATAGTTTTCTTAGCGGTTAATTAGGAAATGGTGTGATTTAGCATTACATGTCGACCTTCTCCATTATTGCAGTAGAGTAGCTCTCTCTTAGAATAGATGTACCTTTCTTCCATCAAAGAATCAAGCTTCTTCTGACTCCATAGAAGTCTGGCTTGAAACCCCAGTGGTCCCTCGCCAGCTGAACAATGACAATAGGCAAAACCATTACCTTTACTTGTGTATACAGCATTGTCACCTCCAAGTTTGTACAAACCCCGGGTTGATAAAGTAAAGCTGGTAGCCCGGGAGTTGTAGCATCCTTGCTGCAATACTGGTGCTCATCACTTTTTGGCATCATCGTAGGGGAGGTGTTTAAGTAGAATGTGATTACTGCTTTCTTTTCTTCTATTTCTTGTCTTCAATATTCTGCCATCAGTTTATTTCTGCAAAAGTAATCTAGTTGTTTCCTTTCTTCCATTTTGCATTTTTTGCTTTCCTTTCCATTTTGCACGCAAGATTTCAATTTAGCAAGTAGCTTTTCCATTCCATCAGTAATTTTCATTCAATTAGCAATATCAATTCTACAAAGTACTTTCCAAGTTTGAAAAAATACAAAACTAAACCAAAAACATTTCCTTTCATACCTCGTAGGAAGAGGGACAACTTAGGGAAATTTTTGCCAAATACCCCCACTGCATCAAATAGCCAACCTTCCCTCTTCTTCAATGGTTGTGAACTGGAGGAACCCTTAGGTGAGCAACCTGACATATTTGAAGAAACTACAGGGGAAGAAGAATAAGAAGAACCCATTCCTACTGAATCAATGGCTGAAAACAGAAATGACAAAGGGAATAGAAAGAGAGTTGAGGGTGCCTTCCCCATCAGGGAAACCAATGAGGACACTAAGATGAAAAATATAAGCCCCTCTCCCCTACCTCATTTCCATGGCCTAACCACAGAGGAGCTCAACATTTTCCTATTTGAGTTTGTTTTTATATTCCAAACCTATGACTATACAGATGATGAGCAGAAGTTATAACTATTTCCATCTACCCTCATGGATGCAGCATTACGCTGGTTCATGGGTTTACCTGGAGATAGCATCACAACTTGGACTCAGATGCAACATGCCTTTAACAACAAATATTCAAACTACTATCAATCAAAGGATACTAAAGAAGAAATTTTTCAGGATGACCATAGGCAATGATGAATCCCTAGAGGATTACGAAGAAATATTCCAGCTAAGTTAAAAAATGGCCAGTGCACACTTGACCCTAAGTCATTAAATTTGGTCCTGCTTAGGGGATTAAGGGAAGATATTCTGGATACCCTACATTTTTTAGCAGGAAGAGATATCTACCAATTACCCTATGAGGATATCAAGGTTGTCTTTAGAAACCAATCTAGGGAAGCTAGGAAAAAGGGTAGGGTAGTCAACCTATGGTCAGTACATCGTCTTCCAACTCATCCATCAAGGGTGAAATTGGAAACATGCTGGAATATATCAAAAGTGAGATGTTGCAAATCCTTGCCTTGCAAATGGATACCATGCACATTAAGGGGAAGCAGGAGGAAGCAGAGAGATCTTTGGCCATTTTTTGTCCAAGATGCACCAGGAGGCATCCTAGGAATGAAAGTCCATTGAATTCTATTGAAATTTGCTCAGTTTGTGAATAAAACCACTCCACAAACAAATTCCCTTATTTTCCTAGACTTAAAGTTGTATATCAAGGAGCTAAAGGGGTCACTGAGCAACTCTTCTATATTAACCAAAGGAGACCTCATGGGCCTAGACCATACCAGCAGGGCATGCAAGGGTCATCCCATGCATTTTACAACCCCAAACAAACCATAACCATACCTTCTTAGGGACCCCCTGCTCATCCTTCCTAGTCTAGACCCCCCTCCCTTGGTCCTTTACATCTCAGTATCACTCCCAACCAGCTAGCCAGTCATTTCAACCTTATGCTCCGCCACAACCTCAGTGGAATGCACCACCCCAGGGGTGGAGGCCCCAATACAACAATGCTCCAAATCTATTGCCTCCACCACCTGCCCAACCACAACTGCTACACTCTGCTCCACCCAAGCAACCACAGATGCCTACCCAGCTAAATTCAAACCCGAACAACAAGTAGGCTCATCAAGTATATAGTGGAGAGACATCATATCTAACTTATGTTGTGGAAACCCAGGAGATTAACCTGAGATCTGGGAGAGTTCTCCAAGATAAACAACCTTCACCTCCACCTAGGGAGGATGAGGAAGAAAGAGAGGAAAGCAATCTTAAAGTGAATCCACCCTTTCCTGAGAGATTTGTCCAACCACTCTAGCCTACCCCAAAAGAGACTGAACTTCTGGGAGAACTGAAAAATCTATGTGTAAAGATTCCACTTCTCCAAGCAATAAAAGATGTTCCTATTTACAATAAATTGATTAAGGAGAAGTGCTTCAAGCATCTAGGGAGGTGAAGGGTGGATTCCCCTACCATTAATGCCATTGGATAGTTGTTAACTTAATGCTGGGACAGGTAATCTGTCCAAAATATTTGGACCCTGGTAGCCCAGAAGTTGCAGCATCCTTGCTGCAATACTAGCACTCATCAAATAGATCCAGTACTTGTGGGAAAAGTCATCTAGGACAATTACATAATGCTTGTGCTTTGCAACTTAGGCTATAGACAATGGTCCACACATATCTGAGTGGACTCGCTCCAAGATGGCTCCAACTCTGCTATCTCGGCCCTGGAAGGAGTATTTCACATATTTTCCGAGGGTGCATCCCTTGCAAACATCATGTTGGTCAAGGGTGCATTTTGGAAGTCCTATAGTTATCTGCTGCATTATTTTCAAAGCTCCATGGTGTAGGTGACTCATGCACCTATGCCAGAGTTCTCTGAATCTAAACATGTTTAGCTTTGCTACTCAATGCAACACATGCATCCACCTCTAGCTTGAAGAGATTTTTCAATATAACACCAATTTGTTTTACTTGTCCAGAAGGAACATGCTTCATAAAGTCTTTCCCTTTACTCAACACCACATCATATACTATGTCCTACAATACAGCTACAAAAATCAAATTTTTCTTCAGCCTAGGCACATGCATTACATTTTTTAGGTGAATATGGGAGCTTGACTCCCTCTTAAAGGTGATAGTACAAATCCCTTTGGTACTACACCTCCCATCATCTCCAAGTTATATGAGTAATTATAGATCCTTCTCCTCTAGGTTGTTGAATAACTCCTTGCTTCCTTTCATATGAAATATCGCTCGAGAGTATAAGTACCATACATTGCCTCGTGTAGTACTTGTCATGCATGCAATGAGGGTCAAATCCAATTCGAATTGTGATGTGATAGCATCACCTCCATCTCCTCCTGCAATATTATTCCCAAATTTCTTCTACGAATGCTTGGTTGCATAGTGTCCATATTCATGCAGTGGAAACATTTAATTTTGTTGAGGTCCTTCTTCTTGCCCTGGTTCTGACTGGATTTTTCCTTGCCTTGGGCCTTCTTTCCATTGATTTTCTTTCCCTCACTTGCCAAGGAAAAATTTTCTTCCTCCTCAACTCTGGATGTGACACCATGTCTAGTGTTTCATTTGATCTCATCCTACACCAAATCAGACCAAATTCTCTCCCAATCTAGTAGCTTGTCCCCTCCACTAAATGAATCCAAATATTTTTGTCAGGATTTCGAAAGACCAAGAAGTGTTAAACTCACAAGTTCATATGATAGAACATTTTCTCCTACTCCTCTGAGTTCATCTCGAACCTGAGTGAATCTGGATAGGTATTGAGGAATGGTTTCATTTTTTTGCATTTCAATGCTCTTGAGTTTATCTCTCAATGCCAATTTAGTGGCATCATTGCTTCTTTGGAATAGATTCGTGAGAGTTTTTCACATTGCAAATGGAGTCTCATTTCCATGTAATTTTGAAACCATATGATCTCTAACACCCTCCAGAATAATACTCCTGGCTTTGGTTGTGTCTTTCTTCCACTAAGCAAGTTCTTGTGCATCTAATGATGTTGGTTTTGGAATATTTGTTTGTGTATATTCCCATACTCCATTATCATCTAGGACAACTTTCATCCTCTCTTTCCAAGCACAAAATTTGAGGTGCCCTTCAATGCATAATGAAGCCTCAATTCATCTATAACACCCTCCTCCCATATCTACCCAAGAAACTGTCCAACCAGTGTAAACATGAATCGAGAGGACACTGTGATAAGACTCAACCTCCTAGGTAACCTAAAGGAAATGGATTCGACAAGTCAAGACCTTATATACCTCCCTAAGGTGCTTTAGGACCCCCAGGGAGCTAATCCACCACTCCAGGTTCCCAACCCCTGAGTCAACCTAGAATTTCAATGAATTAAACCCATAGTCACTCCCATAACAAGGCATACACGCGACTGGAACCCTATAGTCTCTCCCACAATGCCTGCAAGGGAGAGATTGCAATCTTTTTCAGCGATTTCTATGCCAAAGACCACGAGATTTAAGCCACTTTTGCAGGGCTAGTCTCCAAACCAATGCCTAGAACTTAATGAGACTTTCCAAGACAATAAATGTCACCAAGGAAAAGCCTCTAATACAAAACTTGATCAAGGGCTTAACCTAACCAAGCATAACCATGACATACATTTTCTCAAACACTTAGTAAATATGCAACCTACATGTGTAAATAACAAAATTAAGTATAGGGATCTCATACTTATCTGAGAATCACTATGAACCATTTTTCCCTCATGTCATTTGCTGCATTATCATCTTTTAGGCCATAGATACATTATCCATTCATTTACAAGTAAAAACATAAGATAACCATGACATGATCCAGTCATATAACCATGCTTATAACTAGCATTAAACCATGTAAACATCAAAGATATGACATCCATCAAATCCACATATAAAAAAGTGAAAAAGTAAGAGGACTTAGCTTTTATTAATCATAGGAAAATCTGACTAGGTTCAAGACTTCCACGTACCACCCGAACATAGATATGGTTGAACCAAATCTTTCTTTCATCCAGTCACCCTCATGCCATATTCCAAGCATAAATGTGGGATCTCATAGAACAACCAATCCAAGAACAACCAAGGGAATCCAGAAGTTAAACCACCTCCACCCTCATCAAACCATGATCACACCAAAACCGGTGCACTAATCACAACCAAACCGAACTTGGAATGTTGTTATGAAACCAACTCACGAAAAAGATGGAAAATATAGATCAACAACTTCAAAATTAGCCTCTTCGAGGGGGAAACCTCCTTTACATTACACAAATGAACAATTCTTGGATGATACAAATGACAATACCTCCTTTCTATATATAGGAGTCTAAATGGTCCCAATATAATCATAGCCTACATAACGATAATATTGTAGGGGCACAACAATAACAATAGTGCGTTTCTATGGGGCACAATAAAAACAACATGCGGACTACATGGGCACAACAATACAATAAGGGGGTTGCACTAATTACAATAAGGGGCTACACTAGTAGTATAGGGACCTAACATGCCCCTCTCCTTCAAAAAGTGTTGTCCTCAACGCTTGAGTAGTTTTGGATGCTTCTATATCAAAATTCTCGTCCTCCTGTGTGGAATCTTCAGTGAGTAAGTTCTTCCACGTGATGAGATACTCTAAAATTGATCGATTTCATAGTTGTCGGGTTCTTTTTTTCGTGACTGCTTCCGGTTCCAATATGATTTTTCATTCCTCGTCAATTTCCGACAATATTGTTTGAATTGGGAGCTTGTCACCTATAACCTTATTTAAGCATGAAACATGGAAAATTGGGGGCGCTCCGGAAGATGCAGAAAGCTCCAATTTGTATGCCATAGTACCAAGATTTTGCAGCACTTTGTAAGGACCATAGTACTTTGGTGATAATTTATTATCCTTCTTATCTTGCTTGAGGGACATTTGTTTGTATGGTTGTATTTGTAAAAATACCCAATTGTTATAGACATATTTGAGCACTGCAACCCCAATCATATATGTCCATAAAACAAGGGCTTCTGAGTCCCTAAAAGTGTTGTTTCATACCCTAAAGGAACAAGGTCAGCTAACTACATCATCTCCCAGAAGTTCTCTGTGGAAAACTGCTCAGAACTGGTCAAAACTGGACCATACAGACTGCTCAGTGCAAAGGGTGTGATGCATTTCACCTGCCACAGTAAAAAGTGTGATGCATACTAAAAATCCCTTCTGTAGGGTGCGATGGGCGAGAGTAGACAAATGGCAGAGACAGTTTGCAAGGTGGATGATCATGGAATCTTCCAAAAACTTCCCTATGACACTTGCCTCTCTGAATTCGCCCAGGGATGAGTAAGAGATCATCAGTCTCCAAGCGGAATCAAGAACTATCAGAGAGAGGACACTAATCAGAATCCTAGAAGTTGACTCACCCCCCTGCAATCATCTATATATGGATCGCTCATCCCAGAGATCCAGAGTCTGGAATCTTGTATCTTGTAAGGAAGTGTTGTTGGTTTCCTGGTGGAACATCATAGTGTTGGGTATCAGTACGATGCACTATGGTTCTATGGGTTCTATGTCTGGTCCATTAGACATGAAAGTGACTGAGGATTCGCTAATATAGCTCTAGGCCCATGTAGCTCAGCACCACAGCAAAGGAGGGAGGAGAGGCAGATATAGATGCACTGGGAACAGAGTCAGTTTATGCACCAGCGCCATAAGTAGATCAGTAGACCCAGCAACAACATCCCTTCGCTTAGAGCCCGCAGCATTCCTTCCAGTTACAGATCGACACCCAACCCTATTAGATTATAGAGATGGAGAGCCAGTTACGGACCTTCATGAGTGAGATCCATATACAGTAGCTTCTTCCCTTTGCTCAGTTCCATACGTAGATCCTCCAGCATCAGTAACATACCTAGAAGCGTAGATAGAGACAAAGGCAGGGACAAGGGAAAGGTAGGTAGGAGCATAGCTTATTGCATATACAGATCGAGATCGAGATGCTTACCTTCATGAGTAAGATCCAGTCCCAGGCGTAGAGCCGGTTGAAGGACCACCCTATAAGCATCCTTTCCATCTCGAGAACCAGAAGAAGCACCACCATCTTGACCAGGATACCTTCCAGGTCCAGCAGCTTAAGATAAATACCCATACCCTATAGCTGACCTTTGGATAGTTCCATATCCAGACCCATATCCAACAATAGTCGCATCGGAAGTAGCTTCGCCAAAGCCAGTCGTAGGAGAGAAGCAAAGACATGAGCAGAGGCAAAGGAAGCTTTTCATGAGGTGAACAAGGGCTTTCATGCTGGGAGGATGACGCTGGGTCAGATCAACGGGTTGTAATCCTCTCTTCTAATCTTTATATCAATAAAGTTATTCAAGTTTTCCTCCACATTCTTGTATGTCTGATAATATATGCATTTGTGTGGTCAATCTATATTTGGTCCTATATTGTTTATGATTTTATATCTCTGCACTTTGAAGGTATTATGTTGCTTTGACTTTATAGGTACTCTTTGAAGCGAAGTAATCAAGGAAGGAGCCGCAAAGATCCGTCAGAGGGGAGAAGGAACAAGCAAGGAACCAAGTGAAATATTGAGGTTGGTATTCTTTGCTCCTCTCCTATCTAATTCTCGTAAAGGAAAAAGAAAGTAACTTTAATCTGTTTGTTTCTAAGATAGCTACCCGTCTTAGTGGGACTAGCAGTTATGCATAGGCACTAGATTTCCTGATAACAAAATGGCGACTTCGTTGGGGAGCAAATAGCTTGTTTGCTTGTCTATATTTGTTTGCTTTATAAACTTACAGACGGAGCCTGAAGTTAAGCCAGCTAGCCTTCGAACTACAGTTGCTATGCAAGTGCAAAGTAGATCAATGTTGCTTTAGTCTATCTCTGTGTTTTGTCTATAAACTGAACAATTAATTTGCAAACATCCTAATTGCCCTGGTGGTGGCTCAAGTAGCCTCATTAGATCAGCCCTTGTGATTTACATTTACTGACTATCATTAGCTCGACCTAAATCCTTGAACTAATAAGCAAATTCTGACTAAGAACCAAGTTGAAGTCTCATCCTTGGACCATCACACCTTCTCCTCTTGGGAATCTGGATGCATCGCACCTCCTGTGTGCAGTAGGTGAGATGCATCGCTTTTTCCCTGTGTTACAGGTGCGATGATCAGATAAGACTTTTCTGCTTCCATATTTTGGTTTTTTGTTCACTCTTTTCAGATTTATTCACGAGTTTTGTTGTCTGTGATCAGTATACCACTGTGGAAACTCCCTTCCTTTAAATGATTCAGCCTCCATTCTACAAAGAACTGTAAATGTTTTTATGTATTGTTCTCCATTTACAGTTCTCCTTTACAAAGAAGTAGCGTAATTAAATTGTCATCTTTTGATTTGGAAGTGTCGTAAGTGTCGTTTTTAGTCAAAGAAAATAATCCTACTATTCTTGAGGGTTGATTACACTATTACTCTTGTATTTGATTTGAATAGTTTCTCAAGTGTCGAAAGCAGTTTTCAATTCAAAATCGCAAAGTGTCGTCATTATCTTCCTTTCGTCTTTTGAAGAGAAAATAGTTAGTATTGTCGCTTGAAACGATTCAGATTTGTACTTAGCATTCTTTTTGTCCTTCAAACATTAAGAAAGCGAAAACAAATACATGCATGTGCATTTTCATTTAGACTGCTTGTTGATTTTGATTTAGGACAGTGCATCTAGTGTGTGCTCTCTGCTCTATGTTGAAAGAATCCCACTTCTCTTTCCTTAGTAGTTAGGATTTTCATTGCAAAAAGAAGATTAAACGATTGTTTATCATCTTAGATTTCATTTTAGGAGTTGTATATCTACATCATGCGGTGAACCTGAAAGGAAAACTTCTTAAGAAAGATCAACTGTAAAATAAATTCAATGAACATAAAAACGCTTTGGAACCTAATGCACAACATTTAGAAGTCTAGGCTAGAGACGTATTCTGGCGTCGTAAATCCTGGTAACTATCACTTTCATTGTAGGTTGGGTGATTCCTCCTCTTTAAGACGACAAGTGCCAGTAAGGACTTGTGCTCCCACGTACCGTTGAGTATATATTGGGAGACCATAATAGTTTATATCCTTTATCCTTAGGAAGTTGTGTCTGCCACCCTATCGATCGCAATGCATTGAACACGACATTCGGGAAGATTGACTGCCTTACTGGAAAAAGTATTCTGCAGTTTTGTGATTGGTTTGGTAATCCCTCTGTCTAGACTTCCAGAGTAGTCTCTTTTGTTCCTTTTCAGACTCCTTAAAGGAAAAGGTCCATCTGAGCACTTGTCACTTCAGGCTCACTAAAAATCGAAGGCGACTAGAGTCATCTTTAGCTTTTTCTCGACTCTTAAAAATTGAAAAATCAAGTTGTGTCAAAGTGTCATAAAATCTATTTGAATCGGAATAACGTCATTGTTCCCTTGTTGGTCTTAGGTTAAGGAAAATGGAGTCCACCAACCAAGGATTCCCCTTGGAGGAAATCCTAGTCCTTTCTCCTCTTGGGGAGATGTTGGTGCACCTCATATGGCCACATTGTCCCTCCTAGGATTAGCAATTGTCTTACCAATATGGCTCTTCTCGACCTCTGTCGTTCAAACCACCAAAATTCCTGAGCAATCAAGTCAGCAACTAGATGATACTAGATTTACCCCCCAACCTTCTGCTTCACTTATTTCTCCCTCCCCTCCTTCCTCTTCACTTGGTGAAGTTGGTAAAGCTAAAAACCAAGTAACTAAGAAGAAGAAGAAAGGGAAGGAGAAGGAGAAGAAAAAGAAGGAGCCAAAGGCAAAAAGGGGCAATCATGCATCATGTAGCGAAAATCCACACACTACACCATCCAAACCCAAATCTCCATGTGTCATTTACAAAGGGGGCCACTATCATCGAGATTGTCCTTGCATCCCTCAAATCTTAAGGGACTGGTCTCCTTGTTTGCACAATATGGTGTCATCAACCTCTAACGATCATGTTGAGAGCACATCGTCAACTAGTGAAAATGAAGTCTCTGGACAGAAAGGAAAATGTAAATTTCCTTGCAAACTGTTTGAAGGAAATCATGTTGTCCACCATTGTCCCTTCCTGGACGAAGCTAAAAGAGTCTTGGATAACCATCCTGCTTCACTGCTACGGCTTCCTCCTAGGTACAAGAAACTCTTACCGAGTCCATCGCTAGTTAAAAATCTGACCGACACAACTTTGTGGTCGGTCGAAGCATCTATCATTGAAGATAAACCCTCTGAATCCACACCAGACGAAAGTCAAAACGTCGAGGTGGAAGTTGATCCAGTCTTGTCTTCAGAAGGTCCATCTTCAGATGATATAGTCACCGAAGAGAATGAGAATGACACCATTCAGATTCTTTTCGTAAAAACAGACTCTGATGAACATGGGGGCAATTTACCCATTCCTTTACTGCAGGAAGGAAGTTTGTCAGGGTCATATCCGACTGTTTATTTGGTCCCACCTCCGAGCAATCTAGTTGTTTCCTTTGATTGGAATCTACTAGGCAGACCCCGTTTACGATCTAATGTGCCATTCTGAATCATTGTACAAGCTTATAGAATGGTCATGGTCGGTACCATCATAGATGAAGGGGCTTCTGTGAGTATCCTTTCCTCAACTACTTGGAAAGTGCTTGGTTCTCCATTGCTTCTACCTGAGATGCGAAATATAATAGACTTCAACAAAGGAACTAGTTGACTGTTAGGGATTCTTCCAAGTTTACCTATAACTTTGAGAGGGAAAACCGTGTATCTGAATGTAATGGTAGTCCAAGGACCTTTAGATTATAATCTGCTCCTTGGGCATGACTATATTTATAGCATGGGAGCCATTGTCTCCTCACTCTTTCGAGTAATGTGTTTTCCGCATGAAGGCCGAGTGGTCCAGCTCGTAGACCAGCTTTCATTCCCCGGCTCACACATAGCTAATAGTAAAATTCCATCCCTAACTAGTCTTTTCACGCAAGGAATGTCTCATCAATCTCCAGTCCGTCCACCTGAAGAGCGCGAGTAATTCAGTGGCGATGACTGAAACCCAGGGGGCATGCACCCTGGTCTGCTTCGGCAGGGAACTTCAGGTATAGGGTAGGTTTCCGTGAAGGATATATGACTAATCTGACACCCGTCCGTTTAGGAAAATGGGATTAGACTGGAATAAGATTCCCTCATCAAGGTTAGGTGGTTGGAGCCAGAATCACCTTTGTCCAAATGTACTAAGCCGGGAAAGTGTTTCTGTTTGCTACGCGGATGGAAACTATCTTGCAAATGCGAGAACTTCTATATGGTAGACTGGAAACTCTATTTCACTATACCTGGGGGCATGCAAACCTTTTTGCATGTAAGTGAAGAGCGACCATTTATTTTCTTAGTTTTTAGATTCTCAACCCTTTAAATTCGTAGGATTGGTCATTCCTAGCTTACATAAAGAAAGGATACGGAGCAAAACTTCGAGTGGTGCAAGCTCCATAAAAATGGAACCTATCAATGAGACATCCTTATTATACAACTGGCACGAGCAGTTTTTATGGGAAGTTCAAGCTCGTTAAAAATAAACCTAAGCAATGAGAAAATGTTCCCCCAGAGTTTAAGCTCATTAAAAAATGAACCAACCTCCGGTAAATAACCATTGTGAATGCATTATCATCAGCTTTTGAGCCCTGGTCGTGTTCTTACCATCACCCCACTCTGTTTTAGCCGATCATACACCTCCATTTGATTGTTGACCCTTTTGAGGAACAGCTGTGATGAGTGATTCTATTAGCCATCCTTGTGACACTGCCATGATTTGAAAATTCCAAACCTTACCTGGAATTAGCAGCTACCTGAAAATATCACCCATTCCTCGAAAAACGAGTCTCCTTTAAGCTCTTTTCATCTGACTCGTAAAATATGAAAAGATTGTCGAGCAATTGGCCTCTCCAGCTTGTTAAATCTATTGGAAGTGCTATCCCTCCTCTAAATTTTAAAATATTTGGACCTAAGGGATTATTACACAAAAAGATCGAGTGCTTGCCTTGTTCGGCTCATTAAAATTATCGAAAATTCATCCCTTTCGTATTATTTTATACTTTTTCGAACTTAAGGGATTATATGACGAAAAAGGATTACTGGAGTTTCCTTTCCATCCCTTTTCAGACTCTCTAAATTTGAAAAAGGACAAAGTTGTCTTTGTTGTTAAACTCATTAAAACCAATAGCGACAAACTTGTCCATAGAGACAAGAATGAGTTTCACTGTCGCTAGGCTCGTTAAAACAGAGCGATGGGTTTGCCAGAAGGGAAAATTATAGAACAAGCATATGTTATCCTCCTCAAGCTTGATAAAAATAAAGAGGTACTGGTCAATAATGACTGGGGAAAATTGGGAAGAAAACTTGAAGAAACTTTATTGGTAGCAAGTCGCTCTTGAAGATGACACTTTCACTCCATCACCATGATTGAGTCGGGTTGGGTTATTCCGTTCACTGGTCATATTACCATTGATCCATTGTACCATCCATCTTTGGGGTTAATGCTACCAATCCATTTCAGTGTCGTCGATATTTTCAAGAGAAGTCGATCAGAGAATTCACCAATCCAGCTTGTGTCTCACCCGTTGCAATACCTTCACGCTTCATTATTTCATGACTGCCACCTTGAACCCTGTACCTTGAACCCTGTATCATTAGATCGTTTTCACCTCCACAAAATCATTTTCTTCGTTCCGTGTCATAGATGTGGGATACATTAAGGCCCTCCTACGACCGGTCACTTCTTGTCGACGACAGCTCATTATCCAAGAAGTCGACCTAGGAACAACCATTTCAGTACTTTGAAGTTTGTATGCCTCAATGGCAAGTTTCTCACTTCCGGCGACAGGTTTACATCAATGACCTTCGACCGAAAGATTTTGCGTGGTGTTCGACGCCAAATCCCATTTTCACACCACGTGAATTGTATTGTAGTACCTTGAGGGTCATCATCATTATCGGTGATTCCTCGCGCGCCTGTTAATAGCTTACATCACTGGCTGGTAATCAAGCGATGTCTTTCCATGTTCGACTCCTAAACATCTTTTCACATGGATCGACTTGTACTTCAGGCAAAGATTGAATGGGTTTGAAGACCCCGGATCTATTTTCATCCATCTGGGTTGTGATATATTCAGGAAAATAAAGACATCAAATGTACATCATTACTACACATATGATCATCCAAATTTAAGGATGATGACTCTATCAAAATCATCAGTCTGCTACATAGACGGTTGTCTGTCCTATATACATGAAAATGAATTTATAAAGCTGAGCATGGGAATGCCTGCCTCAGCTAGATCATGAAAATATTATGAAGATAATGTTTTGTATTGTATCTTATTACAGGTCACCTTCTAGTTCGAAAAACCTCTGATCCTCATGATAAAGCATTTCACCCGACATCAAAAGATTTACGACCTCATACTTTAGGGGGCAACTGTTATAGACATATTTGGGCACTGCAACCCCAATCATATATGTCC
>APFE031675390.1:42307-72074 GCA_000404065.3 Pinus taeda
GTATGTTTGATGATATATGCATTTGTGTGGTCAATATATATCTGGTCCTATATTGTTTATGATTGTAGATCTTTGTACGTTGAAGGTATTATGTTGCTTTGACTTTATAGGTACTCTTTGAAGCGGAGTAATCAAGGAAGGAGCAGTAAAGATCCGTCAGAGGGGAGAAGGAACAAGCAAGGAACCAAGCGAAAGATTGAGGTTGGTATTTTTTGCTCCTCCCCTATCTACTTCTCATAAAGGAAAACTAAAGTAACTTTAGTTTGTTTGTTCTAAGATAGCTACCCGTCTTAGTGGGACTAGCAGCTCTGCATGGACACTAGATTTCCCAATAACACTCCCCAAGCTCCATCAACTTTCCTCTTTCCCAAACAATTCCCAAGACTCAAAACTTAAAATGCAAGCACAAGAAACAAACAAGAAAAACCATGAAAACCAATAACAACACGACTCTACAAACAAAGTGGCATAGCTATGCACCAAACACATGCAAAATCGCAAATCAAGCACAACAATTGCAAAATACCAAAATCACGAGACTAACCATAGACATCATGACTCAATCACCATGGTTCCCAAGGAACTCTCAACCTGAGCCTTCTTCAAGATTTCATGGCAATTTCTTTTGCCATGCAATCCCCTACGTCATATTATCATAGAGAAATAAGTGTCAATGCATAAATAGATATAACAATGCACCATATACGTTATCTTTTTGTGTCAAGCATATTTCCTTGTAGTTTAACATGTCTATGCCATCTCTCAAGGAACTCCAATTCCCTTGACAAGTCCACCTATAACTAGAGACTAGCTAATATACCGGTCAATTACATGTCCATGAATATAGCACATATCCACATAATTTCAAATAAATCAAGGTTAATAAGACTTCCTATGTGAAAGGTACTCATTCGTTTGGAATTAGGGTGTCCAAACATAGCCAAAGGAATTTCTTGCCCAATTCCTTTCCTTTAACTTTTTATCTTGTTTCAATTGAGGCTGAATATGTACTGTCACATCACCCAATTGTTAGTTATATAAACACATCAACTATTACCTTGTCACGCTAATACCAATCATGTTTCCTACAACTGCTCACACATGTCAACCACACATTCCAAATATCAAGACAATCATATCTATCAATTTGAAATCAACTTTTACAAACAATCATTTCATAACCCTTAGTCAACTCATAGTCATTAGACATAATGCTACAACTGTCAACTACATTCAAATACATATCAACTGTCTCAACACATATGTGCTAGTACAATCATCTTAAAACAAAATCATTTCAGAACATACTCATATTATTCAATTCATAAAACATTCAACCAACTTGCAACATACCATATTAAATAAATTAACTAGATGACATAATAAAACAATCAAGCACCAAATATGTGACATAAGAAAAATCATACCTTATTGTATCTCAGGGGAGGCTATCTTTTCTACACAACCAAGCTAGTTAGAAAGATATAACTTCTCAACACATCAGCTTAAACATAAATAATATCATGTTATCCATAATAATCACTAACTAACATGTTCACGTCCTAACTCATAAACAATTATCATTTATGCATAGCAAAGTCAATATAGATTAGTACAACACCATATCACAAATATGTCAGCTCATACCTGACTATCGTAACCATAACCATCTACATAGGCCAATCCAACTTAATGTGATACATATAACATCAAGGTATAAATGTTATAACCCTAATCATCAAGCTAATTATCATTTAACAACAACAAGTTAACCTATAAGATACTTCATCAACAACATATAACATAATCATTAAGTTATCTAACCTAAAACAACAATAGAAATCCATAGAACCATATGTTACTATCATTCATGACTATCTGGCACATGTGCATATGACTACATTAATCAACTAGAATCTATCATGTATGTAACCATAACATCAATATACATGTATATAAAACTAATGTATATAAACCTAATGCGTATAACAATCCTTAACCTGCATACCTGTATGCCAAACATACAATACATGTATGATGATCTGCTCTTACCGCAAAGTACAATGTTGCGACCTCATTATGATGATTTGCATCTCCTTCTCTATCTCAGCCAACACATTAGCATCATAACATACCAATATCACCCTAATGACCTAAATTGCATACCATGACTTCACAAGGAATGTTTGACCTACTATTCATGCATAACTATAACCAAGACCATACATGCATAATAAAATGCATATAGACATATAACACATGAGTACAAAACCATATACACATAATTCTAGCTAGAGTCCAGTCATAAATGCATGACCATATCAACTACACAAACCATGACAACAAACATTACTCCATTGTACACATTGCCACATGCAACCATCAACATGCATAAGCAATGCCTAATCAACTACACATACGCATGGACGCATGTAGATGAACATGAGTGATCAATTCTTGTAACCAACTGACAAGACTGATAGCTGTAATCAAACATACAAGAATGAAACCTAACATACAATGATGTAATCAAGCTGCATATAATCATGTAACCATTCATATACTCATGACGATGCATTCCACAAAATCAAATCAAGTTCCTCATGACAACCTTACTCATTATGCAATGCAACAAGCACATGGAATGCAAGTGTAAGAGACACACATGCAATTGACATGCATGCATGACCAACACATTCACCCAAGGAGAGCGCAACCATGCTCTAATACCACTTTGTAACACCCTTCTCCCATATCTATATAAAAATCTGGCCAATCAGGGTAAACATGCGACGAGAGGCCACTATGATAAGACTCAACCCCCTAGGTAACCTTAAGGAAATGGAGTCGACAAATCAAGACCTTATAGACATCCCTCAAGTGCTTCAGGACCCCAGGAGCTAATCCACCACTCCAAGTGCCCAACCCCTGAGTCAACCGAGCATTTCAATGAATTAAACCCATAGTCACACCCATAACAAGGAATGAAAGTGATTGGAACCCTATATTCACTCCCACAATTCCTGCAAGGGAGAGACTGCAATCTTTTCATCCAATTTTGTGCCAGAGACTACGAGATTTAAGCCACTTTTTCAAGGCTAGTCTCCAAACCAATTCCTAGAACTCAATGAGACTTTCTAGGACAATAAATGACACCAAGGCAAAGCCTCTAACATAAAACTTGATCAAGGGATTGGCCTAACCAAGCCTAACCATGACAGAAATGTTGTCAAACACTTAGTAAATATGCAACCTAGGTGTAAATAACATAATTAAGTTTAGGGATCTCAAACTTATCTAAGAATTACCATGAACCATTGCTCCCTCATGTCATTTCATGCATTATCATCTATTAGGCCATAGATACATTATCCATTCATTTACAAGTAAAAACATAAGATAACGATGACATTATCCATTCATATAACCATGCCTATAACCAACATTAAACCATATAAATATCAAAGATATGATAGCCATCAAATCCACATATAAACAAGTGAAAAGGTAAGATAACTTAGATTTTATTAAGAGGCAAATCTGACTAGGTTCAGGGCTTCCACATACCACCCAACTGTAGACATGGTTGAACCAAATATTTCTTTCATCCAGTCACCCTCATGCAATATTCCAAGCATGAATGTGGGATCTCATAGAACAACCAATGAAATCCAAAGGTTAAACCACCTCCACCCTCATTAAACTATGATCACAACCGAATAGAACTTGGAATGCCATTCAAAATCCATCACTATCTTTAATGAATTTTTCGTCTCCTTGTCGCTCAGGCTTTATTACAATCCAATCCTGGATCACTCGGCCCTAAACTGAGACCAGTGTCTCAAGATTTACTGTAATCCAAACCTGGATCACTAGGCCCTAAATCAAGACCCCTCCCTCAAAATTTACCATGTATCTCGCCAAAACCATTCAAGGGATTCCTAGGCCTTTGGGAATGAAACTTGAGACCACCTCCGCCCAAATTCCAATATCCATCTAGCAAAAAAGCTAAAAAAACAAAAATAAACATCCCAACACCATGGCATCCAAAAAGGTAAGGCTATGCTGGAAACCGCTATCATAACCAGGCAAAACCATGCCACCGATAGCAAGAGAACCATACACCAACATGCAAAGCCATGCATGTCCAAACCAACTAGGAAATCACACATGCAAAAGGAAGTATTCATGTTGAAGCTGCTTGATCCTACTTTTCCTTCCTTGATCCTTGCTTCCATTCCTTTCCCTTTGCTTGCTTTTCCTTCCTTGATCCAAAGCTAGAGTGCTCCCAGGAAACTCTAAGTGACCAAGGGTGAGAGAGAGGGAGAGAATAATGAGAGAGCTCCAAACTTGAACTAACCAAGAGCTTGTCAACTGATCCTCATAATACTTTTTATGAATGAGGCCTCTAATTTCTTCATTTTCCATTATTTTCCTTCGATTTCCTCCTCACATGAAACCTGTGACCTTTCACCTTACTTTGCTTCTAATTTCCTTTATTTTCATAAATAAATGTGTCAAAAATGTCTTTTTTCCTTTTAATGCCTTTGCCTTAGCCTTTATCAATTTTCCTTAGCCAAAACACACATCCAGTGATACCCACTAGGATATTTTTTTCCCAATATTCAACGTGAAATAAGTGTCCCTTACCCGTGGTCTTATTTTTTCCTTTATTAACTTTTATTACCTGGAATTTTTCACTAGGGTTGTTACACCATCGAAAGATAGTTTTCCTGCACTAAAGAGAAATGCACCAAAAATTATACAAATTGAATTTTTTCTAAGAGAAGATATGGAAAAAGGTTTTTATATAGTCTTTCATACCTCTGATACCATGTATAAATGTCAAAAAAAATTCCACTGCTAATGAATTCGAAATGAAAACAAGAGACACAATTGTCTTCTACTATTTTTCGAAATGGAAAATACATGATAGAAAGACATACAACCATCAAAACGTAAGGAACATAATGATTTTACAGGGGAACCCAACTGGCAAAAACCCCTCCACTGCTTTTCATTAATTCAGTTGAGAATATGGATCAATTACAATGACTGATTCACACATGAAGCACACCATACACTGCAATTCTAATATCTTGCTCATTGACCTGCTGTGACCAACACTTAGCCAAAATAGGCCTCAACCATGCACCTATTTCCTTGTGCAATCCTTGAGAAAATTAGCCCCTAAAAAATAGGATAATTCCCTATTTCCTTCCACAAATCCTGAAGGAATTGACCACCTGGTCAATTCAAAAACTCTGTACACTCAACTAATATACAATTCATAATTACAATATACCTGTTTCTCCACTCCAACTAGGAAATTCAGATTTCATGCATGACTGGGTCAATTTTTAGAAAATTGATTAGTAAACTGAGAGATGAGTGAGTTAACAGTTTTATAACCACTCAGTTGAACTCTTATTGATTCTACTAATTACTAGAGCTCAGATAACTAAGTTTAACTAACAAAACTCCACTAGATTGCTAGATTTTAGCAATCAACCTGTCCACAACTCTACTTCTAGCCTACAAACTCAAATTTATTGATTTAACGAGGAGACAAAGCCATATCACTACAGCTAACTGCAATCCAGGTCATTCTGTGTATGTGGAAAATCGAATTTCTTACTAAGGCACAAGTCAAATAAATAATTTTCTTGCTACAATTTAAAAAAAGCCAATTAAAAAAACATGATCTGCAAAAATATTCCTAAATCTAAATAAAACATAAAATAGTAAAAAAACACGACTATTATTCATTTTTCTAGGGATATTTTGAAAAAGCTACAATACATCAAGGGAAAAAAATTATCCCAAATATATATTTTTTCATATTTTAGAGCCTACAAGGACATTAGGGTAAAAGCATATTAATGTGTCTCATTATATGGCAAAAGCAAAAAAATACTCAAATGAAAAAAAGAAAAAAAAAAATGAATATAAAAATATCAATTAAATGAGTTGAGTACTTATTAATTATAAAAAAAAATAAATGCTAAATTTGTAACAAAGCTAACTGACAATAAATTTTGGTAAAAGCTACAGTGAACCTATTTAATGGGTTCAGAAAATATAAATAATGTTATAAAAAGTAAATACTAAATCTGTAAATAAGTCAACTAATAGTAAATATTGTTAAAAACTATGGTTAATCACTCACAAAATATAAATAACTTTTTAAAATATGTAAAGTTAAATGAAATGCTAAAACTCTTTAAAAATATATATAAAAATAGAATTAGAATTTCTAAACAAATAATTTTATATATTATATTTTGAATAATATAAAATATGTTATTATAACATATTAAAAATTTATTACAAAAATTTGAAATATATTTAAAATTTCAAAAATAATTTTAACATTTTGTTATATGTTATTTTCAAATTTCTATTAAAAAATATTGATTTTATAAACTTGAAAGGATATTTTCTTGGGTGGTGGTTTTATATATACAAAAAGTTTATCATTTTTACTAGTATTTTAATAATAATTAAAAAATATGCTTATTTTTTATTTTTAAATTTGTTTAGCAATCTTTAGAATGTTTACAACACATCTCCTAAAGAAATTGGAATTAAAAAACATAAATCAATAGAGAAATGGGGGGTTGCAGTTTTGTCACAAAAAGAGAAAAAGTGATACACATTAACATACTTTTACCCATTAACTTTTGTCTCATGACCTTCTTATCCAATCATGGGAAAGCACATCTTTTGTCTAATTGCGTCATGGAGATGGTTGGAGCTATTGATCAAAATGATCCCAACTTGCTCCTCCTAATACTGGATTAACCAGAATACACTTGATCATCCTTCTATTATCATGAATTTTAAATATTTGTGCAATAATTTTTCATTGTTAAGCTTCATAGGAAAACCACCTAAAATTAAAATACTTAAAAATAATTCATATTCAAGTAAATAACCTAGTTACCATCAGTTATTCCCTAACATAATTTAAGCAAGCATTTGCATAGGAACAAGATGGAAATAAATATACCTACCGGAGTTACTGTTTACTACTATCAAAATGATCCCAACTTGCTCCTCCTAATACTGGATTAACCATAATACACTTGATCATATTTATGTTTACCTTCTCATCTCCTTGACCTCATGGTCATCTCTGATTGATCCTTCTACTATCATGAATTTTAAATATTTGTGCAATAATTTTTCATTGTTAAGCTTCATAGGAGAACCACCTAAAATTAAAATACTTAAAAATAGTTCATATTCAAGTAAATAACCTAGTTACCATCAGTTACTCCCTAACATAATTTAAGCAAGCATTTGCATAGGAACAAGATGGAAATAAATATACCTACAGGAGTTACTGTTTACTACTATTTATTTTTTCTTTGATGCTTTAACATGTAGGATTAAAAGTGTAAATGTGTAAACTTAGTAGTGGTGACTATCCATAAAAAATTGATGCAACTCATTATCCTGAGTAGGCAATTAACTTTTCCACTTCATGTATCAATTTGCAATTTTTTTTAAAACATAACATCTACATAAGTGGCAAGGACTACGGTACTTAAAGTGTTGAAGAAAACATAAATAATAGTGGGCAATAACAACTCTTGGTAAGTGTATTTATTTACATCTTGTTCCTATCTATTTTTTATGCAAATACTTGCTTAAATTATGGTGGGTTATGTTATTTATGTGAGTATGAGCTATTTTCAAGGATTTTAATTTTTGGTAGTTTCCTATAAGCTTAACAATGAAAAATCTAAAAATAGCTAAAAATCATGGCATAAATATATGAAGTAAAACTAGCATTTGACTAGTCAATATCTCTACATGGACCTATAATTAGTGGTAATTGTATTACATAGTTACACTAACTTTAATGTTGTACATGATGACTCCTCATAACCATGATTACCATGTGTAAGTGTTATAAGCATAATCACTTGCTCCTTTCACCTGCACTAACCATGTTTGTAACATGTATGAGATAGTTGATTACATGAAATGCTATACATATTATAATGTATTGTATTTTGAAAAGAATGTAGTAATTGTTGATAGAAAGAAAGAATAGATGTTCAATCACCTATAATTTCGGGTAGTTGAATTGTTTTTGTATTGGTGATAGTGTGTGTATAGCCTTAATCTTCCCTATCTCGTTACATGAATTTGTTTTTCTATTATGATGCATGGTTTCTTTCATGATTATATTGTAATTATGTTTTTTTTAAATAAAAATACCAACAATTTTTAGATAGAAGAAAATCATAATATACGTATTACATTAAAATGTATAACATATAAATAGTAGTTACAAATTAAGATCTATTTTACCATCTAAATTAAAATGGTGTAGTCTAATTTATAGATGAAATGGCCTTTTTCACGACACCTTTTTCACAATTCAATCAAAATCTGATAGATATTTTTAAAAGCTTGAGTTGAAGTTGTTTATTTTGCAGAATTGGAGCGCCGCAATGGATTTTTGAGGGTGCTGAATCCATTTATGTATTGAAAAATGCATTCTAAACAACAAAAAATCACATTTTTTCTTGAAATTGTCTTGCCAATGAAAACGCCTATAAGTTGGACTATGTCAATTAAAATAATGATTCCTTGACCATATTTAAATTCAATTAATATGCACATAAAAACTTAATATTTGCAATATATCAAGATTTTTAACTTGGATATTCACCCTCACTTTACCATGGATATTATTAACTTGTAAATAGGATTTGTTATAATACCACGAGTCAATACCATGGCTTATTAATACCACAAGCCAAAAAACAATAAATCATTGCACAATCAAAATATTTTATTTTAATTTAATATTATAACATTTTTTTAATTAAATATAAAATCAAAAACTACTACTAAAAATATTATGTGGGTAATCCTCGATCGGGGTCACAGCTAGGATGGAGGCAACGGTTGGATCTGTGCCATGGTCAGGGTAATTATGAAAGGGATCGGTGGGTGGATGGACAACCACCTTCACACATGCCTTCCCATGCATAAGGTGGTGCAACAGATTAATGAATCACAATCTCGACATTTGGAATGTTTCGCTGGTAAGAACACGGGTTTTATGGTGGGTGACCTAGATCAGCTTGCTCACTCTCATACCGACTCCTTAGGCAGAAAAAGACAGAGTGTAATCATCTGGGTGATAGCGCAGGATCTCTCTCCGGCTTGGAACCTAGTTGCAAGTGGTGGAATTCTCCCTCTCGACAGTTGTAGTCGTGGGTATGTTCAGAATATAACCTTCATGAATTCTTTGACCCTTTTGTTTTGTTGGTATTTTTCTAATCAACCAATGGATTTTCCTTATGCGTCTTTCTCGTTAAGAATCGAATATTTCGGGTATATATGGGGATTAAATATCATCCTTAACTCTAGCTTTTATGGGACTTTATGGCCCTTTATAAGAAATTTTATAGTTTGTTTTAGTAACTCATCATATCTAGTTTGCATGCAATTGTGGAGTTTGGTTCCAATTATGATGTTAACTCATTGTTTGGGGTTTTTTGTTCTTCATTTTGGTTCTCTGAAGAACCCTTCGCCTAGTTTGAGTCAAGGAGGGTTTATGAGAGTATTCCTGGGTCTGCATATTGTCTTGTATTTATGGATTTATAATGCCTGTTGGGTTGATGCAAGCAGACTCCTTGATCAATGCAATGCCTTGGGGGTGGGGAAAGTCTGGTTTCACTGGTCTAATGCTCTTTGTTTGATTGCATGTGTTACTCTAGTACTTGTAGGCTAGGGTCTTGACCTAGGTAATTGGTATTGTCCAAGGGGTTGCCATCCAGTGTCCTAGATTACAGCCTGGATGAGGACTTTAAAGGCAGTTTTCTTAGCGTCTAAGGATAAGTGTTATATTCATCCTTGTGAATTGCAACACCATAATATGGCTCAGTCAGCTTCGAACAGGGGGGGGGGAATACAAGGTGAGGTTGTGGTCGCAGGCAAGGTCAGGGTCATGGTCGTGGAGGTATTCAAGCCCAGTCTCAACCTTCTAGTAGCCGGGGTCAGAGAAATATTGGGGATTTAATTATGGAAGCATCTCAGTCCTTCAAGACGAACATTCATCCTCATGCCCGACAGATAATTTTTGGGTGGGAGAGTGAACTGAAGCAATGTTCAGAGGTAAGTGATTTGGATGTTAATGAATGGGAGAATCTCATCCCCATTCCGGACATACCAGAGGTAGATACACCCAGTTCCAGCATACCCTCTTTCTATTCTGGATGACGAAAAATGTTTTAGCAAAAGTTATGGCGAACACCTTTACAGGAAGCTTGAGATCAGTAGCGATATACAAGAAATACACAGTGAATTGCAGCTCATTCAATGTTAGTTACATCAACAAAATGCTTTTCTAAGCCGCATTGAGAAGCATATTCCATGCCTTCCTCAAACTGAATTGTCGAGTTCCATTTCCAAAGAACCAACGCCAATAGAACCTTCTGATGATTAGGAATTCTCTTAATACAATGTGGATGTTTATTTTGATATGTGATATGAATAACATGATTTTTTTTGTTTTTTAGTCATAGACATATAGTAAATAAGAGACTAAAAGACATTTAAGTTTATCTAGCTTTGCAAAACATTCTCAAACTTTTCAGATTTTGGTTGGCCTATAATGCAATCAGAAGGCCAATAGACATGGCTTCCCAATGGGCAGGTTGAGGCCATCTTATTATGGATGATGTTATGTATTGTCTACTTGTTTTTGAAAATGCAATAGAAATAAATTATCAAGCTTACAAAAATAAAATAAAATTATGTGGTTATTCCATAGATTAAATCAAGGTTTTAATTGTTGAGCCTAGAGGTGCTCTACAATCGAGTATAGGGTAGATGTTGAATTAGATGTTAATGTCACATTAGATGTAAGTATTTTTTAAATTCAAATTTTTTATTGTAATTTTGTTTTTATTAATAAAATGACTAGGAATTTTTTTAGATAAAATAAAATCATAATATACATATCAGATGTTATAAATTAGCATTCATTTTACCATATACATTAAAATAATGATTATGTAACATTATTAAATTTAATAAATTAGCACATAAAATTTGATATTTACAATAACCCCCATTTTACCATGGATATTATTAACTTCTAAATAGGCTTTGTTACAATACCATGGGCAAATACCATGGTTCATGTGCCCAAAACCAAAACTCATTTCAAAATAAATATTTTTTATAAATATTTTAAATTTTAATTTAATTGTATTAACCTTTTAAATTAAAAATTAAATAACTTACCATAAACTTCAATATATACAAGAATATTGACTATGGATATTCCCCGTCAAATTTTACGCAGATACATATTATTAACTTGTAAAATAGGCTTTGGGTTACAATACCAATTGGGCCCAACCATACCACTTGTCCAAAATTCATAACTTATTTCAAAATCAAAATATTTTACAAATAATTTATCTTGTCAATTACATAAATTTTAAAAAATAGAGATAAATAAAATTTAATAATTATAATTATAATTAAGTATAAAATTAAATAATTAATAATAAAATTAGCCTAGATCAATATTAACTTTGAATTTACCACGCACCAATAGGAACCAAATTTCTTGAGATATGAACCTCTTTTAGAGTGAAATGAGAGCTGATAAAATTAAAAATGAGAATGTCTTTATATGTAGAGATGTGAAAATTATATAAAATAAAAAATATTATTAAGAACCAACAAAGATCCATCTTAACTAAGGATATATCAAGCTATGAGAGGAATGAAGTCTACTAAGGTGCAAACATTTCCACAATTTTTGAATTTAAAAAAAAAAAGTATCGAATGACGAGTTAAGTTCAAAATAAAGTGAAAATAATAAGTATCTAATTAGAAAGAATAGCACTGCAATTATGTGGTGTCTTGAATTTATAATTTCTTTGGAAAAAAATGAAGATTACATAACATGTATACCTAATTCTAAGATACATGTAAACTTCTCATGTGGTGTCTTGAATTTATAATTTCTTTGTAAAAAAATGAAGATTACATAACATGTATACCTAATTCTAAGATACATGTAAACTTCTCAGATACATCTTCATTCATTTTCTATTTATTTTTATTAGTTCTTAGAAATTGATTTTTAGTCAGTTTAGCAAATTGGAAAATTTGTAGTATTTGATATAGTTTATTATAATATATTGTAGAATGCAATATTTATCACAATATTGTAAATAAAGTAATTGGATTTTTTATTTTCCAAAAACGGAATTCTAATTTTTTTATTAGCTAGAAGATTTGAAAAGACTAATTACTTATGACAGATTAAAAAAAATATATATTTTAAAAATACAAAAAAAGAGCATGTGACAAGTGAGTGTGTATTTATGTGAAAAAAAAAACACCAAGTGGCATGTAATAAGTGAGTGAGTATTTATGCGACAAAGTGGCATGTAATAAGTGGGTGAGTATTTATGTGACAAAACTTATATGACATGAATAATAAAAAGAAAAACAAGTGTTTTGTGTTTGCAATACTTAGAACTGAAATGGTGGTACAATGGCATGTTTATTTGAGACAATATGTGTTCTTGTTAAAAAAAAAAAAAAAAAAAAAAAAAAAAAAAAAAAAAAAAAAAAAATAATAATAATAATATTGTTCCAAGAAGAACATTTATGATCAAATTTTCATGTCAGAGTTACTTAAAAACAAAATTTAGTCAAAGTAAAACTAATTGGCATTTTGCTCGAGGTGTCGGAGTGAACATCAAAATTTAACTAAGGAAAATTTGTATTATGGATATTTAAGAACATTGATGATCAAATCCCATTGTTGAGTTGTAACAGTATTAACACACCTTGAACATTTGATATATCTTCTCGATTACAAAGTGGACATTTTGGGATTCAACATATAAAACTTGGTGTTGAGAAGTAGAGGTGCATTTGCTGAGTCCATTGGTCATGTAGTATTTTGCAAAGAGTTGTGAAACTTGTTATGAAGTAGAGTTGTAGAAAATCATGTAGAAGAAAAATAAAGAGATTAAAGTATGTGAAGTCATTGGAAAAAAAAAATTAATTAATTAATTAATTAAAAATATATATATATATATAGAGAGAGATAGAGAGAGAGAGAGAGAGAGGGTACATATTTTTTGTTTGCAAAGTATTTATTTTCAATGTGTTTCAAGTTGAATCATATTTTGTTGGTTTTTGTGTGCTTTATTTTTCCTTTGTTTACGTGTGTTTGTTAGTTGGGAACCTAGTGTTATTCGATCAAAAATTTTCCCTGTGCATAAACTAGATAGCACTTATTTGGTGATAGGTCCTTTGAGGGGAAATGTGTTTATTCTCCTTTGCTTATATAGAAATATAGCTTTGAAATTCATGTTTTCCTAATCCATATGTTCAATCTGGTTAAGATGTTGGCTTTGCTACTATTGGTTCTATTGTTGTCGAATCTATAGCGAGTACATGGAAGTGTATAGAATGACTTCTTTGTTTGTCAATAGTTGTATTTGTTTGTTTTTGTTTCAAGTTATATCGAATTCAACTTGCATTTATACAATACAATCACAGTCTAAGTGACCTTACTAGTATGTTTTTTTCTTAGATAATTGTGTTAGGGTTGGTAAGATTTTCTAAAACATGACACACTTTATGTATTACTTATATGAATTTGTTTGTTTGTTTCAAGTTACATAATATGAATTTATTTTTGTGTTTTAAATTACATGTGTTTGGTAGGGTTAATAATTTAGTATGAAGCAACAATTTATTTAATAATAGTACAGAAGTGTAAAATATGAAACGTGATTTAGTTAACATCAATACAATATAGTCGTAGTGTAAGTGAGCATAGTAGTAGGTCTTATTCGTTGTTCTGGTCTGTGTGTCTTGTGATTTCTACATGTTAGAAATTCATGTCATCTTAGGTAATTTCATTAGGGTTGGCAATATTTTTTGAAACGAGAGATGCTTTATAATACTTCTTTCATCTGTTTGACTTTTATGTTTTATGTTTCTATTCGTGGTTATGGACATGGCCACCAAACAGGTGACAATGACCTTGTCGGCTTGAAGTAATGTTGTCGAGAGAAGTGGAATTTATCCTTTTATGTCAACACTTTGGCACATGTTTTAGTTTTGCATATAGTCATGAATCACATTTAGTTGCACATATTTTATCCATTTGATGTATATGAATCACATTTAGTAATATAGTCATGATTATAATGTTACGGCAAAAAAAATGAATAATATAGATTAATTTTTTGCTTTTGGACTAACCTTGTGTGAAGCAGTGAAACTTACACTTTTGTGTATGCACTTTGGCACACACGTATTTGTTGCATTTCAATTTGGCATGTCTTTGTTTCGTGCAGAATTTAACTGCATACAAAACCCAAATGAGGGCACACAATTTCAGCCCCTTTCCTTAAACCTTAGACAAACTCAAATTTAAAAAGAAACAATACAAGCTACAAACAAAATCCAACCTGATACAAATTGGATTATGGCCAAAATGCCAATGCAGATTATATATGGTTGGAAGATGATAAAAGGATACAAGAGAAGAAAAGGTCCTGAACAAATGTAATAATGGTCGAGAAATATGACAAGTATATGCACTATAAATTCTAGATTATAAATCAATTTGGGAAAGAAAATAGTTGCATCAAAAGCATGCTTAATAAGTAAAGGAATTAGGAGAATGCATGAATGATAGTAACTTGAAGCCAATATCTGAAATTATTAATTTTTGTTTGATGATTGCATTATTCTTGTAAGTCTAGGTATGTGGGTTGGATTTTACAATACTATTGTATATTCAATATTTTCTTTTCGGTTTACCTTGTGGGGAGCAGTGGAACTTATCCTTTTATGTTTGCACTTCCGCACATGTTTTAGTTCCACATAAATTATCCATTTGGTGTATGTAGTATAGTCATGATTGTAATGTTAAGGACAAAAATGGATAGTATAGGTTCAATATTTCCTTTTGGAGTCACCTTGTGCGAAGTAGTGATGCCCTTTTATGTCTTCACTTTCACACATGTCTTTTTTATGCACAGATTTCAGTTGGGCATGTCTTTGTTTCGTGGGGACTCTAATTGTGCACAAAATTTTGTTAGAAGTTCAACAATGACCTAGTCTCCTTGAATTAAAGCCATCAAGGCTAGCAAAATGGACTTGGAGGATTTCATTCAACTTGTAGGATGATACCAATCATAAAATTATTTCGGACAAGTGAACAAGAAATAAATTTGAAATGCATGAATGAGAATTGCTTGATATAATATCTGAAATTATCAACTTGTTTTTCATAATTGCATTATCGTTGTATGTTTTCCAATTCCAGGTATTTGGGCTAGATTTTCCAATAAGATTATAGATTCAATATTTGTTTTTGGGTTCACATTATATGGAGTAGTGGAACTTATACTTTTATGTCCACACTTGCACGTATGTTTTAGTTCTACATATAGTCATGAACCACATATTTTTTTAGCATATATTATCCATTTGATTTATATGAATCACATTTAGTAATATAGTCATGGTTATACTGTTAAGGACAAAAATGGACAATATAGATTCAATATTTGATTTTGGATTCACATTGTGCAAAGCAATGAAACTTTCCCTTTTATGTCCACAATTTTGCACACGCATCTTTGTTGTATACAGATTTCAGTTCGGCATGTCTTTGTTTCATGTAGACTTTAACTGTGCACAAAATTTTGCTATAAATTTGAAATGCATGAATGACAATAGCTTGAAACTAATATCTGAAGCTATTATTTTTTTCATGATTGCATTATTTTTGTATGTTTTCCAAATCTAGATATCAAGGGCAACTTTCACAGTACAATTGTAGATTCAATATTTACTTTTGGGTTCACCTTGTGTGCGGTAGTGGGACTTATCATTTTATTTCTACATTTTGCACATGTTTTAGTCCACCTTATGTGAATGCATGAAAAGCAATAACTTGAAAATAGTAACTAAATTTTAATAAGTTTATTTCATGATTGCATTATTATTGTATGTTTTCTAAGTGTAGGTATCTAGGTCAGCTTTTACAATATGATTATAGATTCAATACTTTCATTTGGTTTCACCTTGTGTGTATCAATGGAACTTATCCTTTTATGTCTGCACTTCTGCACATGTTTTAGTTCACCTTGTGAAAATGCGTGAATGATAGTTACTTGAAACTAGAATCTAAAACTATTAAGTTTTTTTTCATGATTGCATTATTTCTAATTAGTACCTGGTTATTGTTGGCCTAGCTTTGGCCTGCTTGTCTTTTATTTTTGCATAGAAAACTTGACTGGCGCGCTTTTATAGCGTTACAGTCGCGCCAATTGGCGCTTGTTGCTCATTGACAACCCATGCCAATCCTCAAAAGGCACTAGTTGCAGCCTGACAATTGCGCCAGGCCTGGGAACTTTTGAGGTTGGCTTGGTTGTGAGCCTACTGAGCTTGGTTTTTGTTTTGGGTACCTTTTTTCGACTACTTGAGTGTGTTGGAGTCTTGTTTGACTGGCTTTGATCTTTACCCTTTAGGTGTTTGCCTTTTTTTATCGATTTCACATTTCTAGCCCTAGGGCATCTAGTGGCTTTGTGTGTCGAGCCTTCCTTAGGTGTTTTTGGTCTTCTATTGGTCTAGTCGACTCTCTGATTGCTCCCTTGCACTTGTTTGGTGGTTGTTAATCGTTTTATTGCATTATTTGAGTGACTTGCCTCTTTTTCACTTGAATTCCACTTTATTTCGCTTTGGGCCTAGATTACACGGCTCATTGGTGTCTTTGGGACTTTTCTCGCTCTTTGAAGGATTGTTTTGTGATTTAGGGATCTGAATGTGCTTGTATTGAGTGGAATTTGTTTGTTATCGTTTCTCAAAGTTTGTTTAGTGCGTTTTTCCATCAACATAAAAGAAAAAATCTCTTTTGCTTTGCATTAGTTAATGAGAATTTGAGCTTTTCATTGTTATTAGTGATTAGTAACTTTGAAGAAAAGTTTGTTAATTTCCATTAGCTGCATTAGAGATATTCTTCGTTGTTTTGCGATCATTTCGTTTGTGTGAAAGCTCTCAAACTCTCTCGTAGCTAGCATTCATCGAATGAAATGACATATTGTGGCATATAGTTTGCATTTAGGAAATTTTGACACATTACATACGGTAAGGCCTGAAAACTAAAACATAATACAAGATCAACTTTAAAATGAACTGAATGAATCTAACAATGCATTGGAACAGCACACTTTTTAGAGGTCTAGGCTAGAGACGTGCTCTGGCGTCGTTAAACCTAGTCACTTTTGTTTCCACTCAAGGTTGGTTGATTCCTCCTTTTGTGACTCAATAGTGGTCTAGTACGGACTTGTGCTCCCACGTACCGTCGAGTATATGGGGAGACCCCACTAGGTTATCATCCTTTATCCCTAGGAAGCTGTGTCTGTCGCCTTATGGCCCGTAACGCACCGAACACAGCATTCCGAAAGATTGATTGCCGTACGGAAAGTCCTTGGTTTTCATATGATTGCCAAGGTGTATATGCAGTTTTACGGATTGTCTAGTAAACCCTTTGCCTAGTTCTCCAGAGTAGTCACTTTTGATCCTTTTAAGACTCCCTAAAAGAAAAGGCTCACCTGAGCATTTGCCACTTCGGGCTTACTAAACATTCAAAGGTGACTAGAGTCATCTTTTTGTCCTTTTCTCAACTCTTTAAAGATGAAAAGGTCAAGTTATGTCCTTGTGTCTTAGAATTTATTCAGCCACGTTCACATTTACCCTATTAGATATTGTTTGTGTTAGCTTGAGTAGGGTCCTTTCTCGTTAAGTTTGTCTAGGATTTTTTGAATTGAATCATCCTGGCGGAATCATCGATCTCGTCTCCCATACCTAGTGACCAAGGGTCTCCTTCTTCTGCTGCTCCCGAGACACCAGTTGGTAGTGGTACTCTCCCTGTTATTCCAAGTCTCCAACCGCTGAACTCCCGCGCTCCAGAAGACGATTTTGACGATCTACATTGGAACCCTGTTTGGGAGCCTTCCGAAGAGGATACTCCTTTTACTCCTACTGGTGTTTCGGTCCCAATGTCTTCTTCTGATATGGATGACACATCTCCCATCGCGAGTGAAACACCCGTTGTGGCGAGTGTCGAAACTCCTATCTCGATCGTAACCCCACCCTTCAGTGTCACCCCTCTCGGTGTCACGTTGCCCTTACGCTATAGATCTTTGAGGGATGTTATGGGTTCTAGGAAATCCTCCTCGGGTACCATGTGGGATCACAACATCACTCCCACTACGGGATCTTTTATTCCTCAAATTCACAATACAATTGTCACTTCAGTTCCGACTATTCCAACTGTTTGTGTAGCTTCTTCAGCGCCTGTTGTTAGTGTCGTTACGGCATCCTTGATTGTAACCACTGTTGCTGGTCCGTCCCACGGTTCAGTAAATAGTGGCTAGTCGGTACCTACATCCGGAGTTGTCGATCCTACACTTAGTGCCCCACCTTCTTCTGGTTCCATTCCAGCAGGGGAGGCATACAATCAGTATTTCCAAGCCGTCTAGAATCCGGGCGCGCAAGGTCCAGTTCGTTACTATGACCCCGTAGGGCATCATCTTTATGTTGGATCCTTGCCATCTCAGCCTGCGGTTGAGGTCTCTGTCCCGTTAAATGTTGCTTGGGGTACCACTCGTTACGGTGGTGGTCAAGCACCCCTTTCGAATCAAGGACCACCTTATCAAGGTCAGTCGTCTTACAAGCAGCCTTCTTATAGGCAACAATATTACGGGCAATCTTATCCAGGGCAGCCTGGAGGTCCACAAGGACAACCCTTTTAGGGACAACCTTCGGCCTATGGTGGTCCATCTTTTACTTATCTTGGGCAACCCTCTAGAAATCCAGGATAACCTTATATGCAACAAGGACAACCTAGGGTCCAATAGGGATACCCTTCCGGTCAACCCTCTGGAAATCCAGGATGACCTTATGTGCAACAAGGACAACATGGGGTCCAGCAGGGATACCCTTCCGGTCAACCCTCTGGGAATCCAGGACAACCTTATATGCAACAAGGACAACCTGGGATCTAGCAGGGGTACCCTTCTGGGCAGGGTGGTCAGCCTTACGTACAACAAGGCCAACCCACTGTCCAGTCTGGTCAACCATCTGGACAAGTTGGTCAACCTCAAGGACAACCAGTCGTCTAGTCCACTCAGCCATCTGGTCCATCAGGACAACCCTTGGTTGTACAAGGACAACCCAACACCTAGCAAACTCAACCTTCTATCAAGTGGGTCAATCTCAAGCTCAACCAGGACAACCTTATGGCCAGATGGCCCAACCCCACTCCTCTCAAGGACATCTTTCTAGGCCTACTCAACTGGGCATGCAAATGGTTGTTGCTTCTCAATCTCCACCCGGTTTCTAGCCCGAGGCTGGGCCCTAGACCAAGCTGGTCTTCAAATGCAAGTTGGGTTTCAGTCTCAACCTTCTTATCAAGCGCAGCCTGGTCCCCAGGCTCAATATGGAGCCCAGCAACCTTATGGTTTCCAGCAATCCCAGGGGTAAGCTCAGTTTGCCCCGTACCAAAATTATCAACAAATGCAGGTCACTCCTTATCAGAATTACCAGCAACAGTATGTTGCTCATGCAGGCCAAGTTGGTAATCAATGGGGTGTTGAGGGGCAAATCCAGGGTCAGCCGTCCAGTTATGGCTATAACTCCTATGGACAAAATCCCTACGGACAATACCCCTATGGGCGAGGTCCATCCGGACAAAATCAGTTGGGGCAACCAACAACTGGTTGGAATTCTGGTGCTACCCCTTATCCAGGCCACAGATGTCCTTCAACCCTCAGTTACCCTTCTTAGCAACATTGGAACTGTCGGATGTGTCCAAATTGACTAATGATCCTATCCTTCATAATCCATTTTGGCCACCAGTTCCAACCAAGATTCCCGATGATTGTCCCAAATTCGACGGTAAAGCTGGAGAAGACCCCCAAGCCCACGTTATGACTTATCACCTTTGGTGTTCGTCAAATTCATGGCTTGACGATTCAATCCGAAAGGACTCTCACCGGCTCTGCTGCTAAGTGGTATATTGAGCTAACTCATGGATCCTTTCAAGATTTTAACTCGTTGGAAATGACATTTCTAACTCATTTTCAGTTGCCAATTCGGTATGAGATGGGAATGCATCTCCTCACGTCTCTTAAACAGGACACGGCCATGCACATATCCGATCATATACATGAATGGAGACGGATTCATCGTTTGATTAAGTTCTGGATTCCTGATAAGCTCCTGACAGATTGGTTTACAACCTCCTTTGTCCCCACGATCGCACGAGACATTGCTATGGGGGCATGTGTAACTGAAGAGCAGGCCATTGCGCGTGCTCAGTACCTTGACTTGGTTTATTCCCAGTCTGGTACCCTATATGATTATTTGCCTAACGCCCCGAGGCCCGGAACATCCAAAGCTCTGCCAAAGCCATCTGTTGACGGTGTTATTGGATCTGTAAATCTGTCTTCTAAGAAATCTTCCGCGAACCCTGGGAAGCAAAAGTCGAGTGCTTCGAACGAAAATACTTCTCAGGGTGTGTCTAATTTTGGAAATACTTCCGAGGTTAACGTCGTCCAGTCCACCACGGTGGATAAAGCCTCGAAAGGAAAGAAGAAGGGAAAAGGGAAAAATAAATATGATCAACCCAAGTAGGACTCCCCTAAACCTCCACCCGAGGAAGGAGCCAAACGTAAACCCAAGTATCCTTGTCTTATCTATGACGAGGATCATTATACCAAAGACTGCCCAAGGCGGTCTGAAGTTAGTCGTTTGTTGAAAGGTGCTCCTGTGACTCCTGCAGTGCTGAAAGAACCTTTCCCCTCACAGCAAATGCAAATGGTGGCTGACCCATCCTCATCTTCTTCTACCTTTGGTTCTCAAGTGTTCATGGCTGGAACGATTCCCGTTCATATTACTACTCGAGCAAAAGAATATCTGCCACCTGCTGGGAAAGAGCCTGAGGTTCCCTCAAGCGTTCCTCTGTCCAGTTTTGGTCGGCTCCATATCGAGAGACCTAGCACTGAGACGCCTATTCGACCCCCTCCTAAAGGTGTACTCCGGAGATCTTCTTACAACCCTAATGCTCGTGCTGCCCAGCACTACAGCATCGTTGAGGACTTAGCTCGGGCTCCATCAGCTATGTCCACTCTAGAAGTTCTCCAGAGCTACCCCCCTAGAGGAAGTCCTTGCTATCGGCCATCGATGGCATCGACCCGCCCGACTCGGATTGAATTACTTTTGATCTCGAGAGCCATGTACCGAGACTACCTCACCAGATTGCCTTCCTTATCCAGGTCATCATCAATTCTAAAACGATTCATCGTACGGTCATTGATGAAGGCGCTTTGACTTGCATTATGTTTGTTTCTTGTTGGAAGGCTATTGGTTCTCTGACTTTGAGTCAGTCCCCTACAACCTTGGAAGCCTTTGACGGGAGAGAGTCTCGCGCTTATGGTATCCTCCAACGCTTGCCTATTACTTTGGAAGGGAAGACTGTCGAAGTGGAAGTTGAAGTCGTTGATGCTAATCTTACTTACAACCTCCTTTTGGGCCGGAGCTGGACATATGCCATGTGTGTCGTGGCTTCATCTCTATTTCGTGTCATTCATTTCCCTCATCAGGGGAAAATTGTCACAGTAGACCAGCTCTCTTTCTTCACTTCCTCTTCCGAAGGCAACATGCCTTTTGTGGAGCATACCTCCATTCCATTAGAGAGTTTGGGAGCTGGGCTCTTTAAAGATCCCGCCCTCATGGGTGTCTTTTCACTCCCGCCTCCGAACACCGCTTTTGTCAATATGATTTCGGTTCGTTCTGATCCTTGGATCCTTCCCCCCATTGACCAGATAGAATCATGGGGCGATGAGATGTCGTTGAGTCCTACCGAGCTCAACTACGTTGAGATTGTTTCTGTATTGGCTCCTCCTTCTAAATCTGCTTCTTTGAGCAGAACTCTTAACTCGTATGCTCATTCCCCTTGGCTTGGAGACTATGCTTCTTCGGATCCTTTAAAGGAAACATTTCCTTCTGATGAAGCCATTATAGAGACTATGTCTCTCGAGGAACCCCCTTGGTCCAATCTTCACCATCGTTCCTCGTTCCTCCCTACCCATCGGGAAATGCTTGCTTGTCTCAAGTGGTTTTCTCATTGTCTCCCTGCACAATCCCTTCAGACACCCATCCAAGTATATCAAGTATCCTCTGAAGGGAACATGGGAAACATCACGCAAACCCAACCGATCGACATCTCCGTTAAACCAGGGATTGTCGAGCATATCTATATTGGAGTAACTGGTACTCCTAAGGAAATTCAGCTTTATATTGGTCTTTTTCGCGAGTTTCGTGACGTCTTTGCTTGGTCTTATGAAGAAATGCCCGGAATCGACCCAAGCATTATGGTGCATGAGATACCCACGTATCCAGGAGCTAAGCCTGTCCGACAGCGTTTACGCCCCGTGCACCCCGAAAGGCTGCAGTCATTAAAGCGGAAGTCGAAAAGCTTCTCAAGGCTAGTTTTATCTACCCCATCCCACTCACAGATTGGGTTTCCAATATCGTCCCTGTGGATAAGAAGCAGGGTATCATTAGGGTCTGTGTTGATTACCGTGATATTAATCGAGCCTGTCCCAAGGATAACTACCCCACACCCTTCATTGACCAGCTCATTGATGAGTGTGCCGGAAATGAGATATACTCGTTTATGGCCGGTTTCTCTGGTTATAACCAGATTAATATTGCGCCAGCTGATCAGCACAAAACCGCCTTTCTCTATCCGTGGGGCACTTTCGCTTACAAAAAGCTCCCTTTCGGTTTGAAGAACGCCGATGCTACCTTCCAATGTGCGATGTCTTATGCATTCCATGATATTTGACACATCGTGCAACCTTACCTGGATGATCTACCAGCTCATTTAGCTAAGCGTCAAGACCATCCCGCTCATCTCCGCGAAATCTTTCTCCGTTGTCGACACTACCGTATTCGGCTCAACCCACATAAGTGTGTCTTTTGCGTAGAGTCTGGCAGACTTCTCGGGTGCATCGTCTCCCGAGAGGGCATCCGTCTGGATCCCCTTAAAGTCGAGGCCATTATGAATCTTCCTCCCCCTGCTTCCTTGCAGCAATTGCAGAGCTTGCAGGGTAAAGCGAATTTTTTACGACACTTCATTCCGAACTATGCCGAGGTGGCCAAAGGTTTTACATGGTTACTAAAGCAAGACACCCCGTTTCAATGGGATGTCGTCGCTCAAGAGTCCTTCGAGCATCTCAAGGCTCTCCTGGTTTCCGCTCCTTTATTGCGTCCTCCTAATTACCATCGTGATTACACTTTGTATCTGGCCGCTGCCGATACCACTATTGGCATGGTTCTCGTTCAAGATGACGATGATGGCACTGAACATGTCATTTATTATCTTAGCCGCAATTTATTAGATACATAATCTCGATATGCTTACATCGAGAAGTTGGAATTGGCCACCGTTTGTGCCGTCCAACGCTTCTGCCATTATATCTTGTTGCGCACTATGACAGTGATCTCTGATTGCAACCCCATGACGTACATCTTGTCACGTCAGCTGTTGGGGGGCAAGTACTTGAAGTGGATTGTTATCCTTCAAGAGTTCAACTTGGAATTCACTACTGCCAAGTCCAAGAAATCCCTTGTCTTTGCTGAATTGTTGTGCTCTTTGCCATCTCTTACCGCGCCCTCTCGGTTAGAGGATTATATTCCGGACGAAACCCTCTTCTTAATCAGCACCCTCGATCCCTAGTACGGGGATATCATTGTATATTTACAGACGTCCTCTTTTCGTCCCGAGACATCTAAGGATGCTCGACGACGGATTCGCCATCAATCCCAACCATATTGCATTGTTGGGGACACCCTGTACCACCTCGGCGTTGATTATGTTCTCTGCCGATGATTAACACTCGAGGAAGCTGAGAAAGTTTAAATGACTGCCACTCTGGCACCTATGGAGGTCACATGTCCAGATATGCTACTGCTCAGAAAATCCTCCACGCTGGTTACTTTTGGCCCTCTATCTTTAAGGACTGCATTCTTGTTGTCCGCTCTTGTCACGAGTGCCAAATCTACCAATGGAAGATGCGTGCGCCTCTTGCTCCACTGCACCCCGTTGTTATCGTTGGCCCTTTTGCAAAATGGGGCATTGATTATATGACCTGTAACCCTCGCTCGGCCGGGGGGCATGGGTATATCATCGTTGCCATTGATTACTTCACAAAATGGGCCGAGGCGATGCCCACATTGTCTGAAGACGGTCACACCGTGGCGTAGTTTTTATTTAACCATGTTATCTCACGGTTCGGAGTCCCTCAAGCCATCGTCACTGATCACGGCAAGCATTTCCGTAATCATATGATGACTGAGCTTACAACCCAGTTAGGCCTACGGCATGATAGTTCGACTCCATACTATCCTCAGGCCAATGGCCAAGTAGAAGCCGTCAACAAGGTTCTAGTTACGATGCTTCAACGAACCATTGGCATGCATAAGTCCAACTGGCACTTGATGTTGTTCTCTGCCTTGTGGGCCTACCCAACCTCCGTGAAGGATGCCACCGGTTTCACTCCTTTCCAATTGGTTTATGGACTAGAGGCTACCCTTCCCATCGAGTGTGAGATCCCTTCATTAAAATTAGTCGTCGAATTACTCCCTGACACTACTTCGGTAGAGGAACGTCTTCTTTACCTGGAGTGGCTAGACGAGACTCATCGACTAGCCTCTTTAGCTATCGAAGCACAGAAGAAGCGAGTGAAAACTCACTTTGATCTCACTGTTAATCCTCATTCTTTTGTTGAGGGAGATTTAGTCCTGCTCTACGATCAAGCCAATGATAAGCTGGGGGCAGGGAAATTCGAGCCCATGTGGCACAAGCCTTACATTGTAAAGAGAGTTTTGCAAAAAGGGGCCTACGAGCTAATTGACTACGAAGGGAATCCCCTGGATAAGCCCCGGAATGGGCTTTACTTGAAAAAATATTATGCATGAATTCCAAGCACTCTATTTTTTTGTACATATGTGTGCTTTAGCAAGTGTGTTGTGTGTGCGTGTTTTCATGTTTTTGTCTTGGTGTGTCAGCGTGATTGTCGCTTATTATGTCCTTTTGCTTCTTGGACAGATATCTGGTTCGCCTTACGTTGGTTTCATCGATGATGCCTCTCGCAATACACGCAACCTGTCTTCTGCGTCATGGGTGATTTACGATCCTCATGGTGAGTTAGTAGACCTTCAAGGGGTTTGTCTAGGTTGTACCACGAACAATGTTGCTGAGTATAGTGTTGTGATTGAGTTACTAGCCGAGGTGATTAATCTTGGTATTCGAACATTGGTTGTGAACTTGGACTCTCAGCTTGTCATCCACCAGCTCAATGAGCGACATTCCGTCAGAGACCATCGGATTTAAGGTTATATCTACGTGTTAAGTTTTTAGAAAGGGATTTTGATTTCATCACATATCAACATATTCCAAGACGATTTAATACGTTAACTGATGCATTAGCTAATTATGTATTGCACAGACATTTGCATAACATGTAATTTAAAATAGCATAAGAAGCATAAAACACAATAAACCATAAGCATATGTATATATATGTGTGTGTGTGTGTGTGTGTCCAAATGTTTGCACATCGTGCATCATCAAAAAATAATACATGTTTGTCTTAATACATTCAGAGACAACATGTCTCTCAAAAAATATGCATGAAAACAAAGCCTAGATGTCTAATCCCTATTGTGCTCATGGTAGCATGTCACTGCTCGCACTAGGCGTCTCAAGAGACGGTGGATGCGACTGGGCACCCCCACTGTGTGTCTCTGGTACGCTAACGGGACATCCGCTAGCCGAGCATAATCTGGAATCCCTCGAGTGATACCCTCAAGGTTCTGGATAAGTTCTCCCCCCTCGGCACCTTCCTCCTGAGGATCTGCTGCAGGCTGGTTTCTCCTCAAGATAGGAGACATGTTGGCTGGTTGCTCTGGGCCAACGTCTGCATACACATATAATCGTTGATTAGCACAATCATGTATTAACGAAAAAAAATCATAAAAAACAAAATAAAAAAGAGGTCATACCTAGCTCCTCATCCCAATCCTCTTCCTTTCGCAGTGGGAGATCAAGGTCACTTGTGAAGTCAGTCCCTGCATACGACCAATCCTTGACCACAATCAGCTGGCGGCGGAGCCACACAAAAAACTCTGGCCTCCAAGACATTTGCTGGCCTCCCCCCCCTCTAGGCATCAGTGCTGCCCAATGAGCCATTCTCGGCTCTCGAGGCACCGGATCAAGTACGAAAGCCCCTTAGCCCTGAAATATTGGTAACCATTCCAAAATGAACGTCACCAGAATGGAACCATACCCAAACTACTGCAGTTTGCCTCGCTTACCTTCTGTAAGCTGTCTCTCATGTTGGTAGTTACTGTTGTCGCCCAATCAAATATAGTTGGATTCAGACACTCTGTAGCCAGTATAAGTTGGTTCTTTGTTGCCTCGTGGGGTGCTTGTGCCCCCGCAGCCCGTGCAATGGTAAATAACACTACTTTGAGTGTTAGATCCTAAATAGTAGCGATATCCACCTTTGAACTTCCGGACCCGAATTGTGCCCCTGGGCACACCCGTGCCATCACCTCCCCCATCTTCTCACCAGATGGCCTACTACCTATCAATAGGGGCACCGGCCCTCTACACGACAATCCTGTGATGAAGTAGATGTCAGATACATCCAGTTCCAACACTTGGTCTTATATACAGAACACTTGCTCGTGTTCGTCCCAAAGATTGATCAAATACCGTAAGAGCTCCGGTTGAGCTCGTAGGTAAGGCGTGAGGAAGTATTTCTTTAGCCCGCAATTCCTAAGGACTTCCATGCAATCGTCATCTGCTATGGCCAATTCATCCACTCTATCATGCTCCCTTTCCTTCCATTGGATCACCATTTTGTTCGTTTCCCTGCAGCCACAAGATCAAAAAACATTAATTAGATCTTTAGTAAAGCTGAAAATGAAGTAAAATTGCTTTAAAAATATTGAAATTTGAAAAAAAAAGCGCTCGGACGTTGGCACGAATGTTTTTAAAACAGTCGCGCCCATGGGCGCGGGCCTTTGGAATAAAAAGGCCCATTGGCGTGGGTTCGTGCCCGATACCCGCGCCAATGGGCACAACCCTAGTTTTTCAAATTCCCTCCCCACAAGTCGATGGAGTAAGCAAAAACAACTAAAAAATGGACTAAAATGGAGTATGAGAAGGTGCCTCTTACCTAGAACTGATGGCGCTCCGAATGGTCGCACGGATTTGTCGCAATCGTCACCCAAAGATCGCACACCAAAAGCACTACTGTCGCTCTCCAATGAGGTAAAATTAAAAAGTAAATTTAGTTTTTACCATTTTGACATATTTATGGCTTTTTAACTCAAAATAGGTTTTTTAAAAGTCATTTTTCATGAATATTTTAATATATTTTTGTCGAAAGGAGTCACCGATCTGCTCTTTTCTGACTCTCTAAATATGAAAAGAATGTCGAGTTACTCCTCTCGACTCGTTAAACATAAATGAGAGGCGGTCGTCTTTAAACTCTTTTCCAACCATGTAAAGACGAAAAGATCGTCGGACCTTTGTCATTTCAGGTTCGTTAACGTTTACAAAATGACATGGTTTCGATCGCTTTTTTACTTTTTCAGGTCAAAATCACTAATCATGAAAAGTACTCCTCGATCGTAATGGTTGGGCGGTTCTTTTGAGCATTGTTTTATACCTTTTTGGGCTCAAGAGACACAAATTTACGAAAAAGGACACCCTTGGAGTTTACTTTTCCGTTGTCTTTTCAAACTCTCTAAACATGAAAAGACGTCGAGTTCTTCCTTTGTCAGACTCGTTAAAACTTAATGACATTGGATTCCGTCGCAATGACGCTTTACAAGCATATGTTATCCCTGTCAAGCTTGTCATTAAAAATAATCGGGGTACTTGCCAGAAATGGTGGGGAAAATGGAACTAGAATCATTGTCGTGTCAACAATATGTCGCTCTTGAACATAGCACTTGTCTGCATTCGTGTCGGGGTGGGGACATCTCATCTCATTTTTCACTTGCTTCCATGGGTTTGGGTGATCTTGTTTGACCTCTCATCTGCTCGTTGCCTTATCACCATGACCTCTGATCATTTGATGTCAAATACTGCCAAGTCCACTGTCATGCCGCCGATATGTTCAAGAGAAGTTGACCTCTGCGAAATAATCAACCTCCCTCTGATAACTCACATAATCCTGATTCACAAACATATTATCCTCCTCTATCTCGTGTCGATGATGTGGGAAACATTATGGCCCACCTTCGATCAAGGTCGCTTCCTGTCGACTTCAGCTCATTATCCAAGAAGTTGACCTAGAGACTCCCTTCAGGTGCCTTGGATCCTGCATGCCTCAATGGTAGGTTCTTCGTGTTCAACGCGAGGTTTTCATCATTGGCCTCCGATCGAATGATTCTATGGGTGTTCAACGCCAGCTCACTGATTCGTACGCCATAGTTTGTACCTATAGTACATTAAGGGCCATTGTCATTATTGGTGGTACCTCTCGCGTCTGTTAACAGTTTTCATCATTAACTGATAATCAGACGATGTTCCTGCATGTTCGACTTTGACTCCCATATTCGCATGCTTGAACTTGTACTTTGTTCGGGTCGAGATGGAGCGCAAGACCCTAGATTTTATCTGTTGGGATCCAGGTTGCAATTTTGTGGATTATTATGATTATTACATGACTCATTCACTGGATAGCTGCAACCATGCCTGAGTCTATTTATCGATCCTCACTAGATGGCTGCGTCCATACCTTGGATCTAGATTCTTATGTACTTTGATATGGATGGTTGCGCCCATACCACATATATCATGTACTTGAGATATCAGTTGTACTTCTCCACGCAGGTTTCCCGGCGGCAGTGTTTTCGGTTGGACATGTTCTTGTAAAGCATTTCACCCCTCTCTCTCTCTCGGGCCTCATGCTTTAGGGGGCATCTTTTACACAACAATTTGTCACCATCCCTGTTACCCCTCTCCCACATCTTGGAGGACTCATTCCGGGACCTACGAGATGTGACATGACCTGCAAACACTTGCATTACATTCCCCTGAGCATGAACTTCATTTGCCCTGAAGACATCTCCTGCAAAAAACCCATAAAAATAGCCCTTTTTCCATTGGCGCGGTTTCACTGTGCATCACTCACACCAATGGGGGAAATCCTCCAAAGAGGGCAAGCCAGTTGGCGCTCTGTCACAGAGTCGCACTCGCCCCAGCCAAAATGGGTGATGTTTTTAACAAACCAACAGCCGAAGATTCATCCTAACCAACTCCTGGACTAAATCTATCTTGAGTTGGGTGGTTTGGCTTCGAATCTCCATAGAAGGGAAGTGGTTTGCCACCTCTCATGGAAGCTTCTTAGTGATAAAGCCAATCCCATGAATATTGTGGATGATCCCAACTCCCCCTTCTCTATCTATAAAAGCTTGTCCATTTTCCTTAGGCAAGCTAGTTCTAGAGATTGATAATTGTCAAGTTACCAAGACCTTCATGCTGCAAGAACCTTCTTCATTCCCATAAGGCCAAATCTAAGTAAGGAGATTCTTGTCCCATAACCAAGGAGAGAGAGGCTTGTTCCCATTCCCAACAAGCTTTGCAAGA